>VURO01009163.1:78233-97422 GCA_015108175.1 Pelvicachromis taeniatus
TTTAAAAAAGAAAACCCCCCCCCCCCCCCCCAAAAAAAAGGATCTGCAAGCGAAACAACTGCTGAATAGAAAGCAGGAAAAAATAGAATAAAGTTACTCTATTACTCATTTTTACAGAGAATCTGAAACAAACTTTAAAATACAAACTTTCGTTAAAGGAAAATGTAGCTCCCTGTAAATGTGAAAACAGTTTAAAGCAGACAAAGGGAGACAAACAACTTCTTCTAAACTAATTTGAGGTTATCCCGAGATGTTCTGGTGTTACTTGCCTTACATTAAAGCGTTGCCATACATTTACGCTTTTAACGATATGGTTGCCAGTCTGTCATTAAAACGTATAGCGCTGCACTTTGACCACTAGAGGGCTGTAAGAGTCTATCAAATACAGAAATATCCATACAAGCTATGATCAAACCAAGAGGAAAAGTTTATATTAAAATTGTAGTGTCAGTTTAAAAAAAATGAGTATTAGACATGTTGCAGTCTGATAACAGTATATTCTTAAAGAAATTATAACAATAAATAAATAATAATAAAAAAAACTTTGAACCATGCAACTGGGTTTGACTATAGGGTAGGACCAATTCAAAGTTTAAATTTTACTCACTTTGTGGTTAGGGTGAGACACCAAAACGGTTTGTTTAGCCTCCAGAAAAATATTATTGTTTAGCTTAAAATAAACCACTAATCTTAAAAACACACACAGAAAGCTAAATTTTCCAAGTTACAAGTTTTCCAAGTAAATAAAAGATGGATGCTGCCACTGTGACATCATAAACATTATAAAACATGGACATGATTTCTGAGTCAGAAATATGAACCCACTCTACAAGTGCCTTAAACCTGCATTCTATCTGTACGCCACCAGATGGCGATAGCTGTTGGTTGCAAAAAAGACTTTGGGTCATGTTGAGGTTTCTCATGTAAAATCATGCACATTGCTCAATAGCTGTCTGCCATATTGGGCATGATATAACCACCAGTTGGTAGAAAAATGTGCAACTTTTACTTTGATGTGAATGATCTACATTTCTGATGTGCTTCACTGTTTCACTACAGCTTGGAGAGCAGCTGGGAAGTGTTCATAGAGAAAACCATTTCTTTCATTCAAACTAGGACCGCAGCAACATGCTAGCAACCAAAGCAATCGGAAGGAGTTATTTGCTAACCAGTTGGTAAATTCACATTTTTTCCCCCTAGCAACAGGTGGTTGCCAGATGGTTACTGATCACTCGCTCTGCTTGTGTGACCAGGGCCTTATTCACTTGATCCGACATTGTTACTGTATATTCTATTGTCACGCAGCCAAAATGGCAGACAAGTTAAAGTCACATGGTTAGTGGTCACATGGTTTGTGGTCACATGTCTGTAAAACCACAATAGAAGTCTATTGGGCTTTCTTTCTTTACCTTAGTGAATACTTTTTTGATAAGTTGATGGGGTAAATTAATACTTTTGGGTCATCTGGAATAAAAGACTGTTTATTTTTTCAATCGTGGTAAACTATGTTTCAAAAAGGAGTATTATTCATGGTATTCATAGAGTAGGTCTGCACAGATGGTCACCCCATTGTCACATATCTGAAATATCGTATGTTGTGGCTTCAAGTCTTGAAACTTCAGAAACTAATGGACGACATCATGGTAGCTATATCTACCATTTATTCAGTTGATGGGTGTCATAAAACACCATGTCTGAACTAGTCGTGAGTAAGAGACTAATAAAATACTAGAATTGTACTCAACTGAATGAGAAAAAAGTGAGAAATTCCTTTGAGTGCCTGTATATATATACACCTATCAGTCTTTTTACCATTTACAAATATGGTAAAGAGGACCAGTGTCCTTAACTTTAAACCTTTCCAGTATCCATATGGATGAGTTCTTAAAAATAAAAAGTTGAATTGAGAAGAAATGTGAAAGGCTGTAAACAAGTTTTTTTATGCAGTAAAATTTGGATTGTTAAAATTAGTTTTTTCCTCGCCACTAGTAAATGCCAGTTTGAATCTTGTGTTGGCCTAATTTTGGATTATTTTCCATTTCATTGAGATGATGAAAGCAAACATTCTTCTATAGGAATCTTTCAAAATCTATTAAAAAACTATAGTTTGTAATAAGCTGTGTATGGGTGGGGGTGAGGTTACTGTTTTTATCTGTTGGTGTGTGTATGTGTGTGTCTGTTTCAATATGCCTGCATTAGTCTGCATCTACAAACATACTATAGACTCACAAGACTGAAACACATTAACCGTCATAACCCTCATTACCATTAATAGTCACAGCAACAGCAGCATGATTTGCATTAACGCTGTCATAAATCATTTTATTGAATGGAATTAAATCAGTGAAGGTCCAGCGAGCATGAAATGCAAAGACAGTACTGGCCAACGTGGGCATAGCTGCTTGTTTTAAGCTTTCAAGAAGAAAAATAAAGCCGCCTCTGATTTCATAGAGAGAGGAACTTAATGAAAAATAAATGGAAAGGGGATGTAAGTGTGAAGTTTTAATCAATACTAACTCCTTTAAGGCTTGTTTGGCATTACAGAAATAAGCAGATTAATGAAATAGTTCTGTCAGACAAACCCGCTTGGGTATTCGGGCCTCTAAAACAGTCTTTTAAATCACCCCAAAAAGCCATAAAAAAGTCATACTCTGTAATCTTCAATGCCAATACACAATTTAAATGAGAGAAACCGTTGGCTCAGTTTTATGAATATCTCCAGCCAATGTACCACAGAGCAACCCAAAACACCAGCACTAGATTTCCAAGACAAATGTACTGGTTTCTCAGAAGATATTAAATTCCACCAAAAACTGAGAAGAATCATAAATACTATGAACATAATTGACTCATATTCACAAAGCATTGCTGTCTGCAGCAGCGTGGAGCCTTTATGATTCTGATCAGTGCGGGGAGAAACAACTCTAAAGGTCAAGTGGAGCCAGAATTGGTCGTTCACCAGCCTCATCTGCTCAAATCTAATTTGTGAGTTAGTAAAGCAGCCTGCATGCTGTGCCGAAGATGACTTTTGGATTCAAGTCAATATCATGGCTTGGGGACAAGAGAGCCATTTGATGAGATATAAACATTCATGCTTACAGTGCTGACACCACTAACACTGGCTCTTGATGAGTAAGTGAAGAATTCACTTTATTATTAAATATCTATTTATATTAAAGCTTCTTTAAGCCATGTTTGCCACTGACTATGCAATCACATGAAGCTCTACTATAGTTGACCTTCTTCAGCCATAAGAGGGGATGCAGCTCTTATGGCTGGATGTAAGGAAAAGCTCTGACCTATATTGCAAATTATGCATATCTGCTTCTTTTTTTTTCTGAAATAAGTTGATTAAGTAACATGGCAAAACTAATGAAAGGACTATTTAGCATGTATACCTTGAAATATATGATTTACTCTTTAACAATACTTCCTTTACAGCAGCAACGTCAAACTGATTTTGCATCACGGACCAGATACAGCCCGCTTTGATCTTAAGTGACCCTGACTAATGAAACTTCCATGTATATCAATATAAAGAAGTTTAGTTGCACATTTAAACCTTGAGACATTTTAATATAAGAAACAAATGTGCAGTTGCTAGAGTACATCTCAGTTTTTCTACATGATAAAGAAATGTGCTAAAAAAATCTGTCAGCATGACTTAAAGATGTGGAAATTACAGAAAAAAGTTCATCCATGTGCACAATGGATACTGTGGAATGGATACACAGTGTGTGTATTTTTGTAGTAGATAGTAGAAACTAGCATCAATTGCCATGTGTTAAACCTTTATCAGACAAAGGTGTAAAACTTACAAAAATAGAGTTAAAAGTCAAAAATCTATGCCTTTGTTGACAGATGCCAAAGCTGTCCAGTGGGGCAGGATTGAAGTCTTTGCCGGACTGATTCTGGTCCCCAAGCCATATGTTTGACACCCCTGTTTCAGCGTGTGTGTTAGAGTTAACGAAGTGGATAATGTCGTGGAGCCTTAAGAACAGTATGCCGTAAAACAATTTAGGTTACCCGTAAATCTAAGACAAATTAGATATGTAGAAACAAATGAGACAGCAGGCAGTGTTTAGCACCATGAACAGGGGCGCAGAAACTGCAGTTGTGTTGCCCCTCACAGGTGAATGCCTGCGGGCTACTTTGTACTGACTTTGTAGTTACTTTGAAACTCACCAGCTGCATAAAAAAGCCATTTATATGGTACAACCTGTTAGCACGACAAAACTTTACTAGCATGCCTTATTTGTTCTTCACGGAGTACTATATCCAATATTATTAAGGTTTCCCGTTGAAAAAAAAAAACCCGAACCTATAGTTTTGGGGTGTCATTATTTCAGAGACCGTTGTCAACACCGACCAAATGCAACCTCATCCTTTTTAAAGCAATTCCCTTAAAGAACACTGAGCATTTCCTTTGCGCTCAGTGGGGACCTTTCTTGGTGTTTCAGCAGCGCCAGTCCCAGAATATGGCCAATAATGTTGCTGAGGGGCGGGGAGCAGCGCGGTCTGCAGACCCACTGAGTCTGGCGGGGTGCCGAGGAGAGGCAGCAGGCAGCGGCAGCAGAGATGGGCTCACACCTTTGAATCACAAATCAGCCCCCCACCCCCCTCCACCCCAGTCAAGCATCTCGGGAGACACTGGAAGACCAATTTTTTTGGAGGGGGTTTTGCTGGTGTTACTCATTAAGACCGGTTGACTACGGCTACCAAGAAGCAGGAGCGGCAAGGTTTATAGTTGCATTGTGACGTTCAACACTCCTGTCGTCTCACCTGCACTGCCGGTGAAGAGGTCCGCTGTGATAAAGATGCATCCAGATAAGTACCTACCTGAGCTGGTGTCCGAGAAAAACAGCCTGGACCCCTCCTTTGTGCATGCGGTGCGCCTGCTTGCAGAAGGTAAGTCAAGTATATATGTGTGTGTGTATATAATATATATATATATATATATATATATAATTTTTTTTTTCCAAGTCTAATGCACTCTGAATGTTGGACTTGGCGACAGTCACGATGTTCATTCTAACGTGAAAGCACAATTGCATTGAATTTTGGGGCAATACAGTGAGCTGATGTGAGCTTGTTTTTAACACATCACTCTTGACTTTTAGTGCTTGCGTGGCGACAGTTGAATTCTCTGTGCGCTGTGCGTTAAATGTAGACGTTGCTCTTCGGCTCCAGTGAGGAACTTTTGTTGGGTTTTCCCAAAAACTTTAAGTGAACAAATGCTGAAAGGAGAGATGCTAAAGTGCGTTTACAGTCAGAGGGGGTTATTGTAACCCCACTGTCCGCTAAGATCAATGCGCTGGCTCAAATAAAATAAAGCGAATGGCTTCTTTACGGATTTCTCCCTGACTTCAGGGCAAAAATAATCAAAAAGGTGTCGAATCTGTCAGTCCAACAATCATAGTACAGTATTAAGGTAAACGTTCTCTGTGTGCTGCCAGCCAATATTTTTTCTGTAAAATATGTGAATTATGTGGTCATTTATCAAGCCAAATATCACCTCTCCAATATTTAAAGAATTTCACATGAGCTAAACATTGGAGGCTAAAATCAAAGTGTTTGTAATTATTGCATCATGAGTCATAGATTTCTGACTGAAAGAAAATTGATAGATGCACACCTCCTCTTACAGGATAAATGCCATCAAGGTAATGGAGAACAGAAAATGTCAGTGAAACATGCTGTAAAGCCTTTCCTCCAGAATAATGTTACTGTATGTCAACAGAGAGCCGCAATCAGCCTGCAGCATTTAAAGTACTTTGTAGCCTTCATCTCATTCACATGCTGAGAATGTGTCACTTCTGATAGGAAGTGTGTCACCTCAAAGCGAACACAAAAAGTCAGCTCAGCTCATTCAGCCCGGAGATGCAACTTTTGCATTTCTCGTAGACTGCGTGGTCTCTCTTCCTGTAATTGCACAAGTCTGGTTGATGCGCAGTGCTATAAAAGCTCGGATAAAGGTTTGAGTGACGTGCTACTGGAGTGAATGGATGAATGATTATCATAAATGTGAATGGATTAACCTGCGTGGACATACCAGGAAAAACAAGACAAACCAAACATGACAAGCAAGTAAACCAGTTAGTAACGTATTCCTGTACAAACCAATAGATCAGCTATAAAATGATTAAAATAAACATAAAATGCTATCATATGTCACGTGACTGTGAAACATTCAGTGAAACGCTCTCTGCTGTTTTTCCTGTGTGCTCAAAATGTCATCACTGGTGATTCTGAAGGCAGTTGTTTTAATTAATTTATTAGATCATGCTTGTATGCTAATTTTGGATTCTGACATGTTTGTTTAAAAATGTAAAGTCACACTTTGTGTTAATTAGCTGCTGGACGGGGTGTGTGTGCGCTCTGCTGTTCGGCCCCTTGAGCTCTCCTGTTGAAATGTGTTGATGAGACACCTGACACTCCCATTCTTGTCGCTAACTGGGATGCAGATGGGATCATCTGTCACACAGCACACTTTGCCATATGTACTCAAGCCTAACTCACGTAGCCAGGATGCAAACAAAGAATGTCATCCACCATACAGAACTGCAATTAGCATGTTTACATGGGGTTACCGATTGACTTTATCTCAGTTTTAATTTCTGTCATTTTGAGCAGTTTTAAGAATTCACAACAGATACACAGACTACAATGACCCATAATTAACAATACAGTACAATCTTCAATATTACAGTACAATACTGCAAAAAACAAGTATATAATACATTGCAATGTATTTATCAGAGAAGAATCCTGTTTGCAAAGTCAGTACAGAAGCAGAAACCTCTCTGTATTCATCAAACACAAAAGTGACCAATCAGTATAATAAACTGTCAATTCAGTCAGTCTTGCAATGTCCAAAACAATCAGCCGTGGGCAGCATGTGAAAAAATGTTCAGCACAGACTTGTTATCTTGTGTTGTCAGTCTATGCTCATGGATAATGCAGAACCCTGCGTATCAGTGGACAGCAAGATAAACCGCGTTTACAGATTTACAGATTCGCAGCTATTTATCACTGAATATCAAAGCATGTAATCCCGTGTTGTTAACATCATGCACAATTAACAGCATAACATGGATTAACTGTGGTCACAGTTAGCATCTCCATATTTATGAAATGAATTATTTACTGTTTGTCTTTAAGTTATGTTGCTTCTAAAACTGTTTGTCTTTCTTTGAGCTGATTTAAAACTCTTTGGAACAAAGCTCCAGTCCCCGGCTGTAAACTAAGGGTGGGTGGGGATAATTCTCTTGTCGAGCTGAAACTAAGCTTCCTCTTATGAAGCAGCAAGGGTTGTTAGACAGAATATATGAATAGATTGGTATATTATACAGTGAAAACTGTATGCAGAGTATTTTGAAATTGCTACAACTTTCCTCCACAATCTCTTTTTTTCTTGGACATGCTGCATGAGGCTAATGATTCCTCACACTGACAGATAAGAGTCACTTCTTTCAAGTTTTGCACTTTAAGTTTCCTCAGCCTAAAGAACTGTGTAGTTAGTTTGAAAGTGGGCTCATGTCAGTGTAAAGAAAGGCAAGCCTTTAATAGATCCCAGTGGTTTTCTTTGTAAGGCTTGCCTACATGCCATGCAGCCTCATCGTGCCATGAAAACCGGAGGAATTTCTAATAAGGTAGCAAGCAAAGCAGATGGGAAGCCAGACAAGGAAACTGTCTGTTAAGAAAAAAACTAAATGTGTGCGCTGCTGTGTGATTCCATTTCCGAACGAGGCATTTCTCCATGACAAGATAGAGTTTACATTTTCACTAAGCATTGTAAAAGGGCATATATTATCTCAAATACCATTAGAAGTGCTGCTAGCGAGTGTGACAATGCAAATAAAATCTCCATGAAATTTGAAGGATGTAGACTTCTCTGAATCAAATCGGAATAAAGATATGGAGGAGGCCCAACACCGTGCCAAGTGCAATATTAGACAGGAAGCATCGTTTGGGCTCAAAATACACTTTAATCTGCATCGTGAAGACGCTTTCTTCTCACTCTGCTCATTTTCACCTTACATTTAGTTACTGCTATTAGTATATGAACACTCAAGGTTTCCACTGAGTCCTCTGCTGCCCTTTCTGGACTAAAGCTTGATTATTAAGATAATGCTTCAAACTTCATGAACTTGCTTTTTGCATAGTTAAAAATACAATTAGAGTACATATCGCAGTGGTATAAGCGTTCCTCACAACGCATACAGTCACTTATAAATTGCTTGTTTGAAAGAGTATGCTTTCAATAAAACTGTGATTAAATAACATTTAGCAGTAAAAAAAAAAATCAGCCGTAAATGGAAAACTTTATTATTATTTTGGTGGAAACAACCTGTGGTGGCTATACATAACCACAAACACACAGTTAAATTAATAATGTGGTAATATTCTTCCACTCTCCACACACGCATAAATCAAACAGATTTACGGTTTCGGTTTCCCACAATATTCCCACATTTAAGTGAATTTGCAGTCTCCGGAGTTACTTGACAACCACTTAGTTTCTTTGGTTTAATTAAGTCACTAAATTTGTTTACAAGCTGGTAGTGAGAGCTATGCTATGATTTATGGTTCATAGACGGTGGGACTAACAGAAAGACGGGAGGTGGAGCTGGAGATGGTAGATGCTGAGATTTTGACAGAAATGTGTACATCGGAGGTACAGCTCAGTTTGGGCGTTTCCGGGGGAAAAAGTTTGAGAGGCAACAGTGAGATGGTTCGGACATGTGGTTAGTGGACATATGAGAACCAAGGAAAAAAATATCCTTCAGTTTAACTTTTTTTGTGATTTCCTGCCTATTTGGAGCTAAAAGGTGCCACCCAAACACATGAGACATCCTTGCAAAGGCCAGGATGTCCTCTGTTAAGGCCATCAGGACTTAGTAGGGTAGCTCAAATATGTCAAAACATATAGACCAAAAACAAATGTCCATTACAGAAGACATAAATGTATAGGCTGGCTCTGAGGTGGTTACTGGACCAGTGATGTTGAATATGGAGCTGCTAGGCAGAAGGAGAGAGGAAGACCATAGAGGAGGTTCATGGATGTAATGAATGCAGAAGGTTGGTGTGACAGAAGAGGGTGCAGGGGATAGGGTGAGAAGGAGCCAGGTGATCTGCTGTGGCAGCAAAGGGAGTAGCTGAAAGAAGAAGATTAATTTGTTCCTATGGCACTACACTGTATTCTAAATGATAGTGCATACTTTAGGTTTGCATTGTTTTGTCACTGATTTATAGAAGCAGCATTAATTACTTTTTTTTTTAGAACCTTTGTGATTTACCTGTCTGCTGCCGCAGTCCTTCCTAGTTTGAGCTAAGGAAGAGGTTGAGGGTGGTGCTGGTGGAAATGCAGAGGCCAACCAAATGGACTGAACCATCTGCTATGACAACATGGGGGCAATTTGTATTAAGTTAAGTTATGGTCTCCCTGCTTTTCCCCTTTGTATTTAAATGGTTTAGCTGTTTGTTATGATGAGGTTTTGTTAAGTTAAGCAGTGTTATGCAGTAAAGTCCAGTTTAGTTTACCTCTATTATGGGTCTATTTTAATTTTTATGTGTTTTTGAGATGACTTTTGTCTCTTTGGATTAGAATAAAACCAAGTCTTTGAAAGTTACACCTGTATATCCTTTGCTTGGTATCTTACACACCAATCTGTAAGGCATTAGTTTGGTACACAGATGGCTTGTAGAGTGTTCCAGACATTTTTGAAAACTTACCACAGTTTTTCTGCACATTTAGTCAGCCTCAGTGTCTCCTTGGGGAATACCGTATCCTGCTGATGTCCCTGTTCTTCTTGTTGCTGAAGATGCAGGATGTTTGAGCTCATTGTCATGCTGCAGAATCTGGTATCAGTCGGAGTTCCTCCTAACGATTATGCAGAATGGATGAGAAGCTAAACATCCAAAGTGCCTTAAACTTTTGCACTGTATACCTCACATTCTGATGTGGCTAATACTTTGCCACAGAGAGCCATTATATCTGTGAACACTAAGAATTGATTTTCACTTATCTTTCTCTCTCGTTTATAAATGGTTGCTTACATTTTCAGCGCATCCATTACGGCGTGCTCTGTATCCAGCAGTGACCCACCTCGTAGTGACAGATAAACAGCACCCCATGTGTTATGACCTATCAAAAGGACACAAAAATTACATTTTAGTGGAGGGTGAGACATTGGAATTGCATTTTTCAGTATTTAGCCGACACCCTTATCAAGAGTGACTTACAATGAGTGCATGGGTCGAATAAGATTAAATTCCAAGGTCACTAGCATCTTGAGCAACAGAAACGAGCCAAAGCTGCAGCACTCAGACAATAGATATTAGATAACAGATTATATTACTGTGTGTCTTGAATGTTCACATATAGCAGGGAACTTACAAATAAGGAAGTAGTGGAGAGAGAAAAATGTAACAAAAAAAAAAGAAAAATCAGGGTCCCCACCCCCTCCAAATGTGCAACAATACCAGAAAAATCTGCCATCAAAACGATGGTTTCTATCTTGTCATTTTAATCACGTCACGAGACGAGTTTAAAATGCACATTTCCTTGCTTTTCATATGTAAATGGTATGATTAGTAATTGCTCGTTCCACTTTCATCACACAATCTGAAAATATAATGCTTACACTGAAGATTTACAACTTAAACAGTCTGCCAAGTGCTACATTTGCCTAAGTGCAGCTCGGCTGAAAACACATAAACAGCATGTGGCCAAACAGAGGAACACATTTCCAGCATTTTAATATTCATCGGTCAAAAGTGGGAAAAAGAGCCAAAGCTAATTGCATGTCTTGCTGTTCATTCCCCCCACTAGGTCCACTCTGGCCAGGCGTAGAGCTACTGCTTCCTCTTCCTGTATTTGATGTGAACAAGCAATCACTTATTGGAGAGTAATTGCACTGATTTATTTTTTCACCCATTGTGAAGTCATTATTCTAGATATACTATTCAGTGGCTAAAAGAAATCAGTGAATAATTTAGCTGTCTAACTAATGGGAGCACTCGACAATGCCCACAATGCACTAAAGCACATAAAGTAATAATCACTCAATTCAGCACTGACTGGTTCACCACTGTGTAAATCAAACATTTTTGAGAATTTTAATATCAGTCAGCGAGTCTCTAATCTTACAATAATTGACTTTTCCAACAGATTTTAGGGATTAAGGGAAACGTAAAACAAATAAGCAGAAGCATTCTGTACATCTGTAAAGTACAGAAAGACCTTAAATCCTTGCAAATACAACTGCAAACATACAAACCTTGTAAAACTGAGGGAGTCTGAATATGTCGTCGAGCAATTTTTTGTCTGCAGTTTTTTTCTTTAATACTCATCAATCAGTCTGCAGGTTATTCAAGGTCTGAAGTCTTTCAGCCAGCTTTGCAAAATAAAAAAGAGCAGAGTGAAAAGAGGAGGATGCTTACTGAGTGTATTATTTGTCTATACAAAGCACATGTCAGATTCCAGGACATCCTGAGCTTGCTCTGCGTTGGATGTCTTGATGTACATCATGTGTTTAATCTGTGCTGAATAGCAGTGTTGCTGGAAGTTGATCAGACCTACAGAAGTGGAAGGATTTAATTTTGATTGGATTCATTGTGTCTTTGTAGCTGGTGATCTGTCCGCCAGGGCCTCTGCTCCTGGCTGCCGCCCGGCATACAATGCACCCGACCCCTACGGCACCTCCTGCGGGTGTTGGGCCTGCAGGAGTCCCTTTTTCGAACTGTGCCCAGCCGAGCCCCATGAACTAAAGCCCAGCCACCAGACGCTCACCCTCGGGCACCCTCCCCAGGTGTGGCCCCAGGGCAGGGCGCCGGTAACCGTATCCCGGGCAGGGTAAACTGTTCCCTTGATGGTCTTCTCATAGGGGTCTTCTGGATTGCTCTTTGTCTGGTCCCTCACCCAAGACCAGTTTGCCAGGGAGAGCCCCCAGACAACATAGCCCCTGGGATCTCTAGGACACAAAAACCCCTCCACCACGATAAGGTAGCGTGTCCTGGGTCTCCCCCGGGGGGAGGCAGACCCAGGACACGCTGGAGAGCATATATCTCTCGGCTGGCCTTAGAACGCCTTTGTGTTCCCCCAGACAAGCTGGAGGAGGTGGCTGGGGAGAGGGAGGTCTGGGCTTCCCTGCTTAGGCTGCTACTCCCGCGACCTGGCCCCGGATAAGCAGAAGAAGATGGATGGATGGATTCATTATGGTGACTCATTTTATCAGCATACGTCTGTTTTCTCTGGATTCACATTTTTCTTTATTCACATCAGGCCCACACAACATCAACAGAAAATCAGGGAAATAAGCACAGTCTGATCTCACCAAAATCATCTTAGACCTGCTGGCACATACCTTTTAAAAAAATAAACATAAAAAAAATAATGGCTGCTAGTAAGCAGTAGAACATACTGCATAATTAAAAAATAGCCTTATGACAACAACTACAACTGGAAACCAGTGAAGCTGTCCACAGACTTGGTATCCTTTATTTTCAGCATTTTTAGTTTTAAAATATATTTTTCCATTGCTTTTGAGACTCTAACATTCTATTTTCTGGTTTAATACAAATCTTTTCTTTTAATGTTTGCTATTTATATCAAATCTACAGTCTATTAGAACTGCTTATATATCACCTGTAATTAGTCGTTTTCTGCTTAAACCTGTTCAGGCCCATTAAATTCTTAAATTAATTTGTAATTTCCCTTTTTTTTTTAATTAGTTGAGCTAATCTTTTAATGTGTCCTCTGGGTTACGCTTTCCTCAGGTTGAGAATCAGCGCAGTAAAGCTACAATGTGAGGAAAAATAGTCGGGCATCAAACGATGCCTTCAATTCTCCTTCTTCTGATGTCACTGAACTGCTAACATGCCTCTTTTTGTTGTTAGCTCTGCTGTACTTGATGAGATTTTTCTTTTAGAAAATGATACCACAGCTTGTAGTGCATTTCAGATTTTTTGAAATTTCAGTCAGTGAAACTTCTGCAACATGTTCCATGTCAGTCACTGTGTTCGTGGGATACATGGAAATGGGATATTTTTTACTTTGCTTCAAAACAAGATTAAGTTAGGATTTTCTATCGAGTTTTCTTGTGGTGCAGATGGTTTACTTAGAGCAACAAGTTGCTGGGGGAAAAAAAACATACAGCTAAATCTAACATCTGAATATCAAACACAAACTAGGTGATTTATTTATGAAGACAGGTTTGCATGACATCTTTATAGTGTCCAAGATAAATAAACTTCAAGCTGTTTTCCAGTCTCTGTTGATGCTCTCTGTTGTCACATACAGCAGATGTATTTAACTTTAAGCTAGGGCAGGCTGACTGGGCATATTTTCTTTTTTCTCAGCAAAACTCGGTCTCTCAACTTGTACACTTGCACACATTTATGTGCTAGCTGCCCAGTAAAACCAACTTTTTTTTTCCAGCCTTGGCTGCTGAGAAGCTCTGCTGAAGCAGTTTGGGCAGTGCAACAAAGAAGATCAAGAGCACCACAATAGTCACTGAGAGTCTTTTACTCATTTAGCTCCACAAATGAGATTTTTTTTTTCTGTCCAGTGTGCAGACTGTAACCAGTGACCTTCAAAGCACATTCTTGCTTCTCTGATCTTTAGTCTCCTCTCGCTTCCTGCTATTTTGACATAGATGATATCAGCGTGAGTGTGTCTCGGGATTTATAGATTGTAAGCCTGTTTTCTCGCTTTCTTTTTCTTTATATGCAATTGCCTCTTTGGTTCACCTGCAGTTTGCAGACCAGAATAGGTGTCTATCCCATCAATCCTCACCCCAGCAGCAACATATAAGGGCTACCAAACTAGTGTAAGAAACAACCATCAGAGTAAAATGTTAACTTCGTTCTTCTAAAAGCATCTCAAAATGTCATCTGAAAAATAGCCTGAATATGATCATTTTAGGAAACTCACATTTAATGCAAATTTCAGCTTTTATCCAAGTGCAATCCACATTAGTCTTTAAAGGATTTTTTTTTTTTTAATGATCGTCTGATTCAATAAATATAGTTTTATATAATTTCCAGAAAACATTATTTTTGTTATGTTTATACGGTGGCACCAACTGAGGTCATTTTGATCCCAATATTTTTGTTTATCTCTCAAAATAAAATGACTCAATTTGACCGTAACAAAATAAAGGCCAACAAATAGCTCTCAAATGGAGATTTTGCAGATGAACTATGAACACATTGCGCTTCAGGCAGTTACAAGGCACAACTCGGTACAGAGTACAAGAGGAAGTGTATGCCTGATGTTGTACATCTGCCTCTTCAAAATGACTAACAGAGTGGCAAATAATGCTGTCCGACCCAGCAGAAAGTAAACTTTAAAAAAAAAGTTCCTATGGTAAACACACAGTCAACTTCTGTCTTTTAAAATCATCTATCTATTATCAAAAAATGTTTTGTTGACCCATGCACTGACCCAAACCTCATCTTTGGGGTTGCTTCATTAAAAGGCTTTGTTAATCGAAGGAAAAGAAAATGGTGTAAAATGTTTTAGGCACAGAGGTATTTAAACTAAATGTTTGACTGGCTAAACAGCAGGTTATGTTTTAATTTGAACCAATAGTATGCTAACAATTGCTAGAAACCAATGAATAAACAACAGCTGAGCGTCAGTAGATTTGGGTTTTGTTTTTTTGTTTGTTTGATAATGCCAATAGAGGAAAAGTCAAAGGATCACAACTTCGTACAATTTACAATCGACTGATTGACTGTGACATCCCCATGGCTAGCGTAGCTAAAAACAGACTGGCTTCCTCAAATATCATTCTTAATAGTTATTTTTAGTTATTTTAGCTCTTTACTATTTGTTTTCCACTGTATGAAAAGCCAAAGTAATTCAAAATATGTGTGGAGTTACATTTGGTTTATGTCCTTTGGCAAAATGTTATTTTTACAAAGGCGTATTTTGTTAGCTCCTCTTATCTGGGGACACTTGTCTGGTGTAATGTGTCACATAAAGAGGGGTGAATCAGCTGTGTTGAGGGAAATTAAAGGTTGGTGGGGTCCTGTTTACCTGTGCTCTCAACACGCAGCGTTAGGTGCAGTCTGCTTTCAGTGGCAGGTGATGCAGGTCTGGGTGAGTGTTGCTCAGTGTTTGCTCGGTTTACATAAAAGCTGTCCTTTGTGTCACAGCCGCTCTGGGCTACATGTGAAAATATGCTTTTGCATATTTTTGATACAAGTGGAAGTGATCTGATAAAAAACATAAGGTTGTGTGTAATATCAGAAAGTCCTTATGTCAAAAAAAAAAAAAAATTAAAGCATATTTAATCATCTAAAAAGCTAAAAAGGCACCCTCTCACTTTTCATGAACTTTTTTTTTCAGACAGTTCTGCAGCTCTGGTGAGAGTCATCTCAGCGAAACTGCAAAAAAGGAGAGACAACATGATCCAATTTAAACGATCTTCCTCGGACAATCGGGCACAATCAGAGATTGTCTAGAGTGGGAAGAAATTGCTTCATTTCAGGCTGTTGAATTTTCGTCGATGTGATTTCACAGACAGTAGTGAAGAAAATCAACTTCACTTCATAAAACTGCAAAACTTAACTCTCTAAAAGACCTGGAACATTGCGTTAAAGCTTTGCATGTTCACATGGGCGAATTGAGACATTTAGCTTGATATAAAGGCGGATTCAGCAATTTAGAGGACATATTTCTTTCCGCGGTCAATTTAATCGATCAATTTACATTTAAAATCCTACATATCTGTTTTGAATGGTTTAATACTCCCTTCTAAACGAAGTCCCGAATTTCTATATAGAAACTCTGAGTAGTCAAATCTATGAGTTTCTGTGATACAACAACTTACAGTTTTTGATAATTAGTGACAAAGCAGGGTGTAGGCACAACAAACAACTTCATTTCTAAATGTCTTTTTAGCGTTGATACTCAACTGTTGTAAAAAATTGTCCAAAGATATCATTGACCAGTCTTTCCGCTCCTGTCACACTGATATAGTATGCTGAACTGGGCAGCTAATATCCACCTTTCATCTTTCATCTTATTGCAATAAGGCTGGAGATGCACAAAATTACTTTTGGGTCAATTTGCACAAGATTTGCCTACCTTGCAAATTTATAAGGAGAAACACTGCAGTTTGATTGAAACCAGTGATCTGCAAATAGGATCCTAATATCTTACTTTACAGATCTAATCTTAACCGACTCAAATGGCTTTTACCCGCTAATATCAAACGTTTTATATGTTTAAGCCAACATCTGCATAAGTCCTGTGCTGCTTTGGAGAGACTCCTGACAGCCCGCAAGAGCTCAGTTTGTAATGAAGTGAGGTAGAGCGAGCTGAGTGTGACTGCCTCTATTGTTATTTTGATTGGAATTACTGGATCATGAGATTGCAGGGCCTGATGTGAAAGGACATATCAGGAGTCAGCGGGATTATCTTTTGTTATTAAGTGTGCAATGTGAGCATATTTACAGCTGACATAAGAAATAGTCAGCAAAATATTCAGTGTGAGAGTTAAATTTCTCCTAATGTGTTTTTGTTGTGATTCTGCAGTTGCTTATTGGCTGATGCTTTTTGAGTTACATAACAAACTCATTATTTTCTCATCTTTTTTTTTTTTCTTATTTTGTTTCTCCGCAGAGATTGAAAAGTATGAAGGTGATGAATTAAGAAAAGACGGTGACACCAAGAAATACCTAGACATTATCAGCAATAAAAACATCAAGCTCTCCGAAAGAGTTCTCATTCCAGTCCAACAGTATCCAAAGGTAAGAGACCTAACAGCGCCACAGGGTCCTACATATTATTTTTTATTTTTTGGGAAATGTGTGCTACGTCCAAGCAACCAGAACAATTAAACTGTGATGGAAGTGCAAGAAGAACAGAGCATGTGTGATATCGTTTCAGTAATTTTTAGCAGTATTTTAGTCTCCCCTCCAGGTCGGCTTCACCTGTTCACAACTCCTACTTCTACACTAAAATCCCCCTGAGCCTCAAACTGGCTATTAGAAAGCCAGCGGATGCTGTCTGTTTATTTTGATGTAGTCACCAAAAACCAAAGTTTTCAGCAGACTAAAGCACCCAAGGGTACAGTGAGGAACAGTGACCATAAATCACTCTATGACACTGCTCTGTGTCTGAGTTATGCAACGTCAGTACTGACAAAGTCTGAAACGTGGCCTAATGAGGCTGCTCCGTCAGGCAGCTAAGCAACAGCACACAGCTGCTTGAGGAGCAGCAAAAGGCTGTACTGCCACTGCAGTCATGGAAAGCTCCACTGCCCTTGAGTTCAGACATTCATGCAAAAGCCTTTAATAGACTTCATACTCACACTGTAGTTTTCTGTCTTTTTTTTTTTCTTTGTCAAAGCATCTCTGTGTTTAGCTGACATTTAGATGGCAAATAAATATTACATGTGTTTTAAGTGACAAATTCAGACCAATTACTACCTATGCTGTTTTATGTGTAAAATAATATGTATTATTATATGTATTATTTATTTAAGAAATGTGACTTTTGTTGGGCACGCTTGTTTAACTTTTCTGTAACACATATCTAACTAGCCAATCAGATGGCAGCTGCTCAGTCTATTTAGGTCTGTAGACAGGGTCACGATGACCTGCTGAAGTTCATTCTCAGCACCAGAATGTAGAAGAAAGGTGATTTAAGTGACTTTGGAGGTGGCATAGTTGTTTGTGCTAGATGGCTGATGTGAGTATTTCATAAAGTGCTGATCTACTGGGATTTTCCCACACAACCATCTCTAGGGTTTATGGAGAATGATCAGAAAAAGAGAAAATATCAAGTCAGGGGAAGTTTTCTGTGTGAAAATATCTTGTAGAGATCAGAGGAGAATGGCCAGATTTCTTTGAGAAAGGAAAGCAGTAACAGTATCACATGTAACTCTGAATCAGATGGGCTACAGCAGCAGAAGACCACACTGGGTGACATTCCTCTCAGCTAAAAACAGGAAACCAAGGCTACCGTTCGCACAGACTGATCAAAATTGACAACAGAAGATTGGAAAAATGTTGCCTGATCTGATGAGTCTTGATTTCTGCTACAACATTTGGATAGTAGGGTCAGAATTTGGCATAAGCAAGATGAAAGCATGTATCCATCCTGCCTTGTATCAATAGCTCAGGCTGGTGGTGGCAGTGAAATTGTGTAGGGGATATTTTCTTGGCACACTTTTGTGCCCCTCAGTACCAACTGAACATGGTTTAAATTACCACAGTCTGCCTGAAAAATCCCTTCATCGCCACAGTGTACCTATCTTCTGATGGTTCCTTCCACTTTTCCCACCAAGACATTGCTAAGGAAAATGGATGTACAATTTATAGCCTAGTTTACTTCATCAACATGGGATTTCAGAACACAGCTTCCCTCTTTCATTCCTCTAACCACCTTCTTGAAAAGGTCAGCACTACCATATTTTTGCATATCCACATACCTGCTCACATCTCCCATAATGTTCGAAAGGTAAGTTTGTTTCTCCTGATAGGAAAAGTGTGTCTTTCTTTTGGTCTAGTTTGTGCACAGAAGGCAAAAAGACTGTGTAGACACATAAGAGACACATATTGGAACATATCCTACTCCCAGTACCTGAACAATACTAGTCCTACATTCAAAACCACCTCTTTCTGAATATCCAGATGGTTTTTTACCACCTTCAGTATCTTGCCAAAAATAGTGGAAGATTAGTGCATTTTAACTTAGCCAGTGAGACAAACTGTTAAGAAAAAAAACTAAACAGTCAGTAATTATAATTGAGTCTTTTTGTGAAAAATTCAGATACTTTTCATTGACATATTGTTTCATTATCGCAGAGACAAAATCATATAGTTATTGCTACTAGTTTGACATTTTTCAGTTTTTGCACATTCAATACTTCATCATACAGTGTTTCTAGTTTGGTGTTTTTGAGTGTTTTATTAAGACTAGAAAATAGATGGTGTCAGGAGGAGAGAGAAATCTAAAAACTGTCACGAGCACAGGCAATGCTTTAGTCCAAGGAGCCCCACAGGACACTCCATACAAATCAATTTGCTGTTTCCTCCTCAGGTCAGCATTAAGCAACTAATTAAGCTTTGTTCAGGACCTCTTCACTTAAATTGATTTAAACTCTATGAAAAATAGTGACTGAATTGGCTTCTTGGGGGGAAAAAAAGACTAAGAAATGTGTTTTTGTGC
>VURO01009163.1:100070-130344 GCA_015108175.1 Pelvicachromis taeniatus
ATGTTTTGGTCATTTTCTGTTTTTTAACAGCAAATTTCTGTAAATGGTAAAAAACAATGGGTGGTTTATAAACATATGGAAAAAATGTAATATGGAAAATTCCTTCATTTTAAAAAAGCACATTTTACTGTATCTTTATAGATTATTTTTTACTATGTATAACATTAAAAGTTCAACATTAGTAGAATTACAATCGAAATGCTCCAGTACTATAATTTAGTAAGCCAACCTCGTAAATGAGATGAAATACTTCAGCTCCAGCCAACAGTCTGTTTATAAAAGTGTTGTAATCTTGATAAAATTGTACAGCAGCATTTGTGGAATACACAAATCCAGCTTGGTATAACTGCAGCTTGCACCACCTCTCTATTTGTATCTCATGTATTGTTACAGACTGACCCATCAGATAATGAATGACCTGAGTGTTTTCCTGCAAAATCTACACACGTTTTTTTTTGTTTGTTTGCTTTGCTTTATAGCCTGTGAAAATAAAGAAATTTGGCCTTGAGACATTGTTTCAGTGACCTTACCAACATTTCTATTTTTAATCTCTTCTAAAAACACCGTGAGACCTTGAAACAGCGTTGAGTTAAGTTAGCGGGTGAAAGAAGTTCATCTGTAGCTGTCCTTTTTTTTTGGTGTGTAAACAAGAGATCGTTACACAGGGCTCTCATGAAAGTCTTGAAGTTTTGCTCTAAGGTTACTGTTTGCTCAGCAAAAGAATATGATTAAGATAATCAGCAAAGACATTATCATTTAGATTCATCTAGAATTTATCCTCTGCTGTTTAATGAGACAGTTTGATTAGCATCTCTTAACCTTGGGGTATGAAGTGCTTTTTAATTGGCTGACCTTGTCAGCTACCTTGAGTGCAGAGCTAGGGATTTCTGCAAAACTGAATATAGGAGAATATTATAAAAAATAATAGTTGCTCCCTTTTTATTAGAATAATGATTCTTCTTAAATAAAATGGACACATTTCAACCCGATATTTTCAAACTATTATCTCAGCAGGTTATTTCTGTTAACTACCTCCTCTGCAGGTAAATGGAGAGCCTAAAACACATTAAACTGTATTTTGTCCTTGTGGATGCCACAATTTTGAGCTTATCTGTCTGTTATTGTGACCTTTAAATAGTGCTGCAGCTGCAGCGCTGCCCATACAGAAATCCCATTTTTGTCTGCCCAGAGATGTCAATGTCCCAAAGAAAGGCCTATCACGGGGAAAGGTGTTTTCCTTAGATAAGTACTGAATACAGTCAAGGGAGTACAGAGTGTGAATTAAAATTAAGCACTTATATGATACAATCACAATTCCTACTCGGGATCCTGCCGAGTTAGTGTTTATGTGATGACTTTGTGATGTGATGTCTGCTCGTGAGACTTAAAAATTGTAAGATTGTGCCTTCCCATATTAGCAACAGTCCATTTCTGGTAGTACATAACGCATTCATTTTCAGAAATGTGACAGAATCAAGTAAAATATCTGGATACAGCAAAAAAAATCCACAGTATGCTGTTGATTGGCGCTATTATCCCCAAATGAAATGCACTATAGGAACCTCATGCAAATTGTAATGGATAGATATCTGCAAGAAGGTGCAGACTGTATAAAAGATAGATGTAACCTTCAATATTAGCTTTAAAGCCAGCAGGGGAAACTCAAGGGGCTTCAAAAAGAAGCCAGTTTCTATCGATGTCGGTGAAAATATGGTCCTCATCCTTGCTTGACTTGAGACCTCGGTAAACATACTGCAAAAACTCCAAATCTTACCAAGTATATTTGTCTTATTTCTGGTCAAAATATCTCATCACACTTAAAATAATACACATTCAGCTGCAGAGTAACGTTTCAGTGAGCTATAGGAACTTGTTTTTAGACACTGCGTCTTGAAACTGGAGAATTTTCACTTATTTCAAGCTAAAATATTATGTATTACCGGTAAATGAAAAAAATTAACTTGTAAATTATAGCCACATTTAAAGTAAAATAGGCATTAAAATGGGTGTGCTTTAGGCTGTGTCAACCATTCCTCAGATCCACCCCTTGCAATATCATGGAAAACAACTCTGTTGCTTTTTTAATCAATGGTCTAATCAATAGGATAGAACAAATCATATCAATGAGCCCACAGAGAATTGACACTTCACACTGTTTCCCCCCTCATCACTACAGAGCATTTCAGTATCTGCCAGCTCCAGTTTGTCTGTTTTACCTTTCTGATTCACGCTCTCATCAATCCTGTTTTTTTCAGCAGGCCGATATTTTAGTGACAAAGCCCAGATAAACCCATTCTTTGCTAGATGTCTGTTAGCACTCATCAGATAAAGTTAGAATGCAGCTGGTGAGCACAGCGAGACAATTAGCAGCTAAAGAGCCTAAGTTATTCGATACCAAACTAAAGCAAAACTGACAGTGAATCAGTGAATACTGGTTTTGGTTTCATTTGATAGACACAAGCATGGCTGCAAATTGTCACTAATGCTGATTAAAGTCTGCTGGATGCAACCATATAGTGTTATACCATAAATACACTATTTTCTAATATGTTTTTACCATATCTGCATTATCAGTCAATATATAGATTTTCTTTAGTGCAAAAAGCTATTATTGATTAATTATCACATTAGTTACTTGTTGGCCTGGACTCACTAATTGCGATAATACGTCGCATTAATGTCATTAACACAAATCGTGCATGAAGATTTGTGTTAAAAGTGTTCACCGTGCACTCTAGTTTTGTTTCATCTTGAGTACGGTTTGTGAAGCTCTCAGTTTGCTGAATAAGTAAAGAGCATTCAGTGCAAAATATGAATAAAAACAGAATGCAGTGGTCTCCTGATCAGTTCAGTCTAACTGAAGACTCTACAGTGTAACAGATCATTTATAAGCTAAATTTTATTTCAGCTGCAAAAGACCAGAAAAGCTTTGTAACATTAAAGCCTTAACATTTAATTAGTTGTAAAAAGTTGTGTTGTCTATCTATTTTTTTTAGTTCAATACACTTTGAGTTTTAAAGGAACTGGATGTTATTCTCATTTAAGAAATCTCCACACTTTTTTGGAAACTAAGATTTAGATAACAACTTTTATTTCTTATTTAAAAGCCATGGAGCTGTTATGGACTTGCAAGAAGGGAGCTAGGTTTGTGTGAACTTATATGTCTTTATTCTGCCCCCTTGATGATTTCTTAGGGTTTGTTTGTTTTTTGCATATTTGTCACACTTAAATGTTTCAGTTCGTCACAGAAATGTTATTATTAAACAAAGGTAACCCGAGTAAATTTAAAATGAAGTTTTTAAATGAGGATTTCATTTACCAAGGGAAAAAAAGCTATCCAAATCTATGTTACCCTATTTGAAAAAGTAATTCCCTCATAAACATAATAACTCAGTGTACCAAGAAGCACAGTAACCAAGCTTTTACAGCGACTTAAGTCTATTACATCGCTGTGGACGTTTTGGCCCATTTTTCTTTGCAGTATAGTCATAATTCTGTCAAACTGAAGGTTTTTCAAGCATATTTAAGGTCATTCCAAAGTATCTCCATTAGATTTAAGTCCTGACTTTAACTAGGCCACTCCATAACATTCATTTATTTTTAGCCATTCAGAGGTAGACTTGCTGGTATGTTTTGGATCATTGTCTAGGGCACAAACTGATGGATCCTGGAAATTGTCCTTCAGGATTTTCAGGTAGAGAGCAGAATTATTGGTTTCTTCAATAACAGCAAGTCGTCCAAAGCAGCCCCACACCATCACGCTACCACCACCGTGTTTGACTGTTGTTATGATGTTCATTTCATGAAAAGCTGTGTTAGTGTTACGCCAGATGTGAATAAAACCTTACAAAAGAAATTAGCATTTGTCTCATCAGTCAACAGAATTTTTCACTGAGTCATCAGAGTGGTCAGTGCACTCTTGGGTTAATTTTGGTAGGTCGGCAACTCCTGGGAAGGTTTACCACTGTTCCAGTGGTTTTACCTTTGTGGATAATGGCTCTCACTGAGGTTCTCCGGAGTCCTCAAAACTTTAGAAATGACTTTGTAGCCCTTTCCACACTGATAGATGTCAATGACATTGTTTCTCAGCTGTCTTTTAAATTGTGGCATGATGTGTTGGTTTTGAGATCTTTCAAGCAACTTCATTTTGTCAGACAGGTTCTATTTAGGTGATTTCTTGATTCAACAGGTCTGGGAGTAAGCAGGGCTATCTGCGGCTAGTAAAATTGAACTCAGCTTTCCACAAAACGCTGTTAATCATGCTTCATTCATGATTTAACAAAAATGGGGAAGTGCAAAAAACAAAGAAAGCAGGAAGGGTCCATATACTCTCACATTACTCACTTTATGCAGCTACTGCTCCAACTGCAAAATGTGGTCAGCGTCTTAACAGCTATTGCAATGTTACTTCAGTGTTGCCGCTGCTCGCATATATTGGCTCGAGTTGTTTATTTCACATTGCAGGATTTATATATGGATGGAAAATATTGCATTGCTATTGTGATGAACCATTCCAAGTAAATATTTAGAAAACTCAGCATAAAGTATGACTTGCATCACATGTATCATATGTCTCATGTCCCCTAAAGACGGTCTGCATTTTTGTTAAGTTACCTTTTTAAAATTCATTTTCGAGACAAAAGTTGTAGATACACGACTGAAATGACTGATTAGCATTAACATTTACAGACAACCTCTGTTCAACACTTCTGGCTTTTGATTGTGCTGCCCTTCTGAAAAGCTCACCAGGTGTCCTCCCATTGCCACGCTGCTCCTCAAACAACCACTCATCTGCTTCCTTTAATGTCCGTGGGGCTGATAGGACACACTCATCTGACACGCTCGCAAGCCCAGTCGTCCCAAGCTGTCATTAAAGCATAAACCTCTACCTAAAGCTTTAATCCTCCTATCAGAGAGGACCTGGACTTCCCCAATACCACAGCTCACTAACCTGGCAGTGAGTGCCCTCAGGACATCTGCTGATCTTGACTGGCCCCAGTGCACTGCATAAAAGGGCAGCAAATTTTCCAACCTGAAAGCTAAAAAGTTGTTTTGTTATTAGATATGCAATGCCACAGTGGTTCGACAAGGTGCAAAATGTCAGTATACTTCCCTTGGAACTGACCTTATATTGAAGAATGGAAACAAGCTGCTTTAGCACTTAAAAATATATAAAAATTAATAAATAAATAAAAGGGGAGACATCAGGAGGGCGCCGAGTGCCTCCTTTGATGTTTGCCTTTTATTTAGCTTTTCTCATATAATCACATTTATTACTTTAAATGTAGGAGCGTCATTATTTTTGAATGTATGGAAAACAGTCCTTTGTTCTGCACTCACAAATAAGTCTGTTTTAAGTTTACAAAGATCTCAGCATTGTAGGAAACATAAGGCATGATATAAAACATAAAAGGCAAAAGCCAAGAGTGATTTCACCAAATCAATCCATCCTCTTATAGACAACAGTGGCAGTATTGTTAAGCATAATGTACATATGTGGTATTCCAGATATAATTGCACCTTCTAATTCATTTGTTCATCCATTCATTCGGGGAAAATGTGATGCTTTAAAAGTACAAAACTGTTTCTACAGGATTTGGTAGCTGTCAAGTTGGGGACATTAAGTTGCGCAGCTCACCAGGATTAAACTAACACAGTGCATATTTCCACTGTTACTTCCAAGTTTTCCACGTTTGGGATCACTCTTGGTTCAGGTCCCTTGTTGTAGGAAAGACATTTTCATCCTTTAATTTACAAGTCTGCAAAGGTGACGAAGAATCCCATGTCAGGTCTCAGTCACTGATGAAGGCAGCTTTCAGCTTTTGGTGTGAATGCAAACACAAGAAAAAGCGTGAACAGAAAATAACACCTTTTTTTTTTAAATGGAAACTTGCAGGCATTTCTTGTTGTGTCAACATTTTTTATATATATCATTTAGCACAGAAACATCAGTGTTTACTGACATCTTTAAAATAAAAGTTTAAGGGAGATAAACTTGATCTCCTTTATGAACATACGGTACCGAAGCTGAAGCTGGGATGATCTTGTTTATAAAACCGGGAAAGGAAGAACAGATGTGTATTACATATATTACTGTGGGGATTACCTGTGCCTGCAGGGTGTCCTAGCTTTGAGAGCGCAGCTTAAGACTTCTCCACCAATGTGGCATCGCACCCGTGTAGCATTGATGGACAGCCTAAAAAACATGGGGACCTCTAGTGAGGTGCCTTATTGACTTTGGCCTCACTCAGCACCTTCTGGAGCCACACTATAGACTTTGTTGTTTGCTCACCTACCTCTGTCAGGTAAGTTTTTGATGGAGTTCTCCTTTAGCAAAATGTATGCAAATAGGCAAAACGTGAGAAGGCTGAGACGTACATTCATCAGTTTGACAGCGCATTTGCAACACAATGAAACATGCTGCAAATACAGAGATGCCGTTACAAAAGGCAAACCAGTTAAAAAAAACAATGCTGCATATGTGTCGTCAGCCTGGTGATGTGTTTTTCACTTTGCTTGCGGTTGCAGGCCACTAAAGGAAGCAGAATCAAGAAACAGACACACTGAGGTGCTTTTGAAAAGTGCTTTATTCAGCTACATTTGTAAGCTGTGTCCAACTCAACCTTCACCTTCTGGTTTATACCCTGTGAACTTGTAAGGTTGCGCAACACAGAGCTTTGTATTTTAGAATCAGTACGGAGACCAAAACATTAAAATTTGGTTTTCAAAAGAAAACAAAGATCCAGAGTATGCAATACAGCGTGCAATACAAACAAGGGTTTCACTCCTACCATTTTATCATCGAGTATTTGTTCAATGTTTAAAATGTCTTTGTGCTTAATTGTTGCATGCACAACACCCTTCCTTCTAATATCTGCACGCTTATCAGTGTTAAGACTATAGGGGGTATATAGAATCATTTCAAACCTCATTTAACACTGAACCATACCCCTTTCTGAAGCTCAAATTGCTCACCATGGAGCAGCAGAGTGGCTCCAGACATTCATTAGCTTAATGAAAACAGGCCACTCTTCTCCTACCACCCAGCGAGCAGCTTCCCGATGTAGCCACAACGACCATCTGCTCTCCAGCTCCCTGCCAGCTATAGGATAGTCCTGTCAAAGCAGCTGAAGAAAGGCATCCACAAAGGCGCCTTAATCATTCAGATCAGAGGACAGGCAAGGACAGCAGATTTTTTTTTCATATACACATCCCCTAGCGCCTCAAAATCCTGGTTGTGGCATTCACTCGTGGTGTTAATGATGTTCATTAAAAAAAGTCAGCCCGGCACAAGATAGATGGAAAATTAGTGTCTGTTTCATAAATTGACAGGACACTTTAGGTTGAACGAGCTGAGCGAGCAGTTACTGGAGTTGCGTGGCAGCAGCCGCACACAGCTGGCAGTAAGGTTATGAGCTCTTCTCACAGTGGGAGAATCTGCTTTGTGAAAAGGTTAATGTCATTTTAGGGCTGGACAGAGTGTGTTGCAGTAGGTGGCTGACCACCTGTTCAACTCCGGAGGTGGTCTACTTTTAATCCCACCTATCTGAAAACATTTGAAAGTCGAAGCTGTTTTTTTTTTTAACAATTAAAAATTGTGTGTTAGGTAGTGTTAATAGTCATTTGTTTCAAATAGAAAGAACCCACGTTTTCAGAAACTGCCAGACTGACTGCAGCTGCGTTATGAGTTTTACCTTTTAATAACTGGTAATCTCAGCAGTGCTGTGGCTACCCAGAGTTACTTTTCTCAGTATGAACACTAGCTGGTGCACAGTGAGAGGGAAATGATAGCCCCAAGGTTTTAATCTAATAGTTTGTCATCAGGATAGTATTACTTAATTTCCCACTGGGAAGAAAGTCATTATTTCTGACTTTATCTCAGCACTGACCTCTGAAACAGTCTCAGGAATATTATTGGTTTGAGTCCATGTTCCCATTTGTTTTCTTTCTCTTAGCATGACTTGGATGACCCTAAATGCCACTAAGATGCATGACTATTGAGGGCGTGGAGCAAGCACAGGACGGACACATATGCTGGAATGATGATGAGAGTTGCATTTACCTTTAATGTGCTACACACAGAGCACCATTATATTGATTTATTACAGGCTACATTTCAGCTTTTTCTCACATGATAAATGATCAGTGGAATGAGAGGTTATATCGATAATAGATAACTAATGGCCAGCGGTGATCTTTCATGGTTAACCTTTTCTCCGAAAAGATCAAATCCCTTTTACATGCAGCACATAAAAAGAGAGGGTGTACGGAAAACAGTTATACCGAAATATAAATTGGCTTTTTAACTATTAATTCTCTTCTTAAGTATGCTGGAAACTCTGCTAAGGTCTCTCATTGCCATTATTCTCCTCTTGCATAGTTTAATTTTGTAGGGAAGCTGCTGGGACCACGGGGAAATTCTATGAAACGATTACAAGAGGAGACAGGAGTGAAGATGTCCATCCTTGGCAAAGGGTCCATGAGAGATAAAGACAAGGTAAGGCATCTATCGATTGGTGCTGAGATATAGCTGTTTGGCTGATCAAAGAGAAATATTTACAAAGACAAAGCTCTTGAAATCCTACCAAAAGCACAGTGGAATATTTTAACCAACACCATCTGAGCAGTAACTGAGATGAATAACACCCAGAATAAAATTAATAGCTTTCACTTGACAAACATATGTAGGCGAAAATGGGAATGTTTTTCTGTGT
Source organism: Pelvicachromis taeniatus (assembly GCA_015108175.1). Taxonomy (NCBI): domain Eukaryota; kingdom Metazoa; phylum Chordata; class Actinopteri; order Cichliformes; family Cichlidae; genus Pelvicachromis; species Pelvicachromis taeniatus. The sequence goes on from VURO01009163.1 coordinate 108,785, forward strand.
TGTTTAATAGCATATTCTGTAATCGTCAATTATGAAGGCAAAGTAATGAATCTCTTTGCCAAAGTCATTTATTCTGCTGACATGTGGTCCCCTGGAGCCAAACTTATCCGAGCGTGTACACAGACAGCCTGCTGGATCTGGTATTCACGCTCATAACAGGTCGCACTGTGCTGCTCTAGAGTTACATTGCTATTATTACTGTAGCCTCTGATTCAGACATTCAGACATGACAAAAGACTTTCAGCCTTATCGCCTCTTTGGTGAAACTAGAGCTGCATTTCAATACATCGAGAACATATTGAGGGCAAAACAGTGCAAAGGCTGTTAGAGTAACTTTAAAGAGGCTTTTACCGATTTCATTTTTTACACCTTTTTTTTGTGCTTTTTTTACAATGTGGAATTTGCAGACATTTATTATTCGAATTTACAGCTTTCTTCAAGTTTATTGAACATGCTGCATTAAAGTTTAGCTGTCCAATACAACATTTTCTTTCCCTGTCAGCATTCCCATAGCTTTGTTTGCAGCTTGCAGTTATGTGCAAAAACAAGTTCTTAAGTGTCTTTGGAGAGCACTTGGTCAGGAACATACGGTAGACAGGCATAGTTAGTAAAGAACCTGTGAACATGGAGGAGCACTTAGCAGCAGGGGTTTTCAGCACATCCATCACTGTTTAGTTGGGATCATCCACCAAGCAGGACAGAGAAGAGACTACAACAGACAGCCAGGACTGCAGAAAAAAATCACCGGTGTCACCTTACCCTCCATTTAGGGCTTATAAAAAAGTCCAGAATCAGGAAATGGGCAGGCAATATCACTGCAGACCCATCACACCCTGAACACAACCACCTCCAACTCTTCCCGTCTGATTGGTGCTGCAGAGCACTGAGCACCAAAACAACCAGACAGTTTCTTTCCACAGGCTGTCACTCTGATCAACGCTTAAATCACTCACATGGTGTCTGTACTACACAGCCACCATACCTGCTACAAAAGTATGCTGTATATACTGTATGTTGTATATACTACATACATACTGTCTAGTCCTCAAAGAAGAACACATATAAATCTGTAAATTTATATGTTGTTATTTTCTGTTTATCTAGAAAGAAACCAGAGATCAATTTCTTTTGTGTGTACACAATAAAACTGATACTGATTGTGATGTTGAATGATATTTAACAGAAAGATAAAAACATGAACTTCAAATAAATGACATTGAAACAGTAAATGTAATTGTGTTATCAATAATGCAATCACGTCTCGTATCAGCAGGACCAGAGAGACTGAAACCTTCAAACAAATCTGTTCTTATTTTCATCTGTGTAAATTATATACAATCCATTTAATAGCTATTCTGGTTAAATGTATGAATACATGTATTACACAGCCTTTACATCATATACTTATGTCTACATAGACACAGACTGATAGCTTAAAATAATTTAAGCACGTCCAGCTGAAGTTATGCTGTGACCCTTAGATTTTCAGCACATGAGTTTTATAATAATCTTGTTATGTACATAGCCATATATGCCCAAATTAAAGAACAACTTGGACATGAACAAGATGGATTTTTTCCCCACACTTTATTTTAATGTAGCACACAGCAGGAAACAGCGTGTTTTACATATAGCCCCACCCATTTAAAAAACGCAGTAGTGAAATTTAGACAAGCTGTTAGGATAGAGTGTGCACACGTGATGGTCACTTGCTGAAGGTGAATGCACCAGACAGTTAGCTGCTCTATTCGCACATCCGCACAGTCTTTTTACCAGAGAGCTGAGAGGCTAACGTCCAGTCTGGATGCCTTACACATTATGGTTTTCACATGCACCACGAGTCAGGTAATGTCTAGAAACGGTCATCTCAGCAGTCCATGTCTGAAAACAGCGTTATTAATACAAGACACATGCAGTTATTAACATTTATTTTTCCCAAATCAATATTAGTGCTATACATGCAAACAGGTTTTATTGAAAAAAGAACCAAAAAATTGAGATTATCTGTAGAACAGGTGAAATCTGGGATTTTTTTTGTGTGCTAATATCAAATATCAACTACAGAAAATTTAAATTACTCAATAACCGTGACTAAGTAATAAGGGTTTCTAAGGTGACCTTATTACTCGAGTTAAGTTTAAACTTTGTGTTGCAAAAAGAAATTAATACATTAAATGTGCCTTTTTATGGACCTAATGGTGAGATGGAAAGTCTTCATTTTGAAGGCACTGAAATGAGGTTTTTTTTTTTTTTTGCACCATCTAATTCTTGGATGTACCTTGGCTGGTGCAGGAGTTCATTTACAATTTTGGCTTCCTGCCACTAAGTCCATTGAGTTTGCTCATGTGCTACATTAACTTGTTTTTGGTGTGTTAAATTAAGTAAAGAGGCACTAAAAGGTTAATAACAGTCAAACTGTCAGTAACATAACAGTTCATTTACCTGCATGCTTTGCTGAGATTGTTATACTGGACTGAGCAAGCCGCAGTTTTAATGTTCACTATGTCCCCAGCTATTTTGCTGACATGGAAATTCATCTTGAGGGAGACAGTGTGTTGTTTTTCTAGTCCTTGTCCTTATAAAGTCCCCGGCTGTATTCACCCAGCACAGAGGACAATAATAGACTCAAACAGTTGACTCTTACCAACAATGGCTACATAATGATCTGATTTTGCTTGGTGTTATCTGAGGGGTATTGATTTTGTGTACGGTCTAGGCAAGTCTGAGGGATTCTGTGATGAGACTGGCTCCCAGAGGTCCTGAGTGAAAGGCTGGCAGCCTTTCAAGGCATCTGGCCACAAGGCAGTGTCAAGCAGACGCCGCCAAAGCCCTATTACATTCAAAAGCACATTGCCTACACACATTTCTGCCACCTTATCCAGTTCCACATTTAGAAGCATCAGTCCAGCAGTAGGGTAAGGAAGGTAGGCTAGGAAAATTTTCACAACAGAGCCTCACAAGCTAATATTCAACTGTATGGTCAATATTACACTTCATGTACAAGTAGGAGTTTAGTTTATGTGGTGCTTAAACACAGAGTTGAAAAGTCCTTACTTCACCTCTCTGGTTCCAGACTATTTTCTGGTGGTCAAGGTTAACACCACAGGCAGGACAGAATATTGTTTATATACACAACATATAATCGTTACAGCAGTGCACAACACAATAGTTTCAATTAAGCAGACAGCCACACTGCAGTCACGCTATCTAGCATATGCATATACTGCTCCCACTGTAAAAGTCTTTCAGCCATTTCAGGGACAAATTACTGTACCAGCTTGCAGACAGATTGGTCTGCCCACATGCATGTTTTGATCAGATACACAATAACCTAGGCTCGCTGACAGAGAAAGTGAAAAATGATGACATCTTGGGAGAAATTTTTAATTAAAGCCGACTTCTCCCAGAGGGAAGGCATCGGCCCTGTGATGCAAGGACAAAAGTTTGAAGCCCCAGATTGGCTGATAAAGTAAAGTGCATGAGTGGCACTCTCACTTCTCTTAACAGCCACCATCAAGGTGTCCTTGAGAAAAGCACTCAATACCCAACTGTTGCAGTGAAGGATGAATGAAAACAGGTAAAAAAAAAAAAAAAATCCTTAGTCAGTCTTTATTCTGACATGACTGAATATTCTGTACATTGTTCAGAATGCAGCAGCTGCGTTTGTAACTGGTCCAAGTAGAAAAAAAAGGCCTCACATCACTTCTGATTATTTGTTAAATGTGGAATTGATTTAACGCTCCTTTTAAAACACAGTTACCACTTGCCCCGAGCTATACTGCAGATCTTTTAAGCCGTTAATGTCAGCGTGAAGCCCAAGGCAGGTCTCTGCAGGGCCCGGGTGAAGAATTAAAGGTGCTCCGGTGAACAGAGTCTGGAGGAGTTTTGTGTGGGAGTACGTATTGAAAACATGTTTACTTCGGCGCACAATGTAAGATTGAGATCAGCGCACTGTGCCCTATCCAAACCAAACTTTCTTTCCTGAAATTCTTTCTTTTGGCCCTGCATCTTTGCTAAATGTGCAGTGCTTTGTTGCTTTAAAGCAGTGATTTGTATTATTTTCCTGGAACAACTTTCTTCATAAGCTGACAAAACCTCACTTCCATATCACAAAGCTTTTACCAAATACTAACAATGATAGGGGAAGTGACTACTAAAAAAACCATCCAGCTGGAATTCTAGCAAGAATGGAAATCAGTGTGATAGCTTCAGCAAGCATTTGTTCATTTTCCCATTTAACTTAATTTTGATGGATATTTTCCTCTGGCAATCCATTACCTTTCTCTTCCATCTCAGAATGTTTATTGAAAGGTTAATGTCTCACCTGTCCACCAGGAGACCTCACTCAGTCTGCCTGCCTGCCTGGTACACCTGCTCCTCAACTACCCTGAAATCTGCAATGAACACATAACAAAAACTAATGTCAAAATTAATAATTAATTAATCAGCTCTTTGATAATCCAGCTGCTAATGCATTAGTGCAATTACTATGTGTTAACCCGAAGCTTGTATTGCTCTCTTTCAGTCAAGACCACTACAATAAAAAGACGATTCTTCAATATGGAGTAAATGATATCTGGCGGCATGACACTGTTCAGGGACACCCCCCCCCCCCCTCCCCCCGCATGTGCAGACGTGGAAAGCATAATGCGGGGAGAGCACACCTCCCCGCCCTTCCATCTGCATACACGAGGAGCATGAGGCAGGGAGAATGATGGGAAGCCCCCAGCACAGAACTGATCAGGCATCAGTGACAATAGATAAGACATAAAAAGCATGAAAAGGAGGAGCTGGGGTGGAGGAGGTGTTCCAAAGCAGTTTGCAGATGTGCAGCATCTGTAGAGAGGATAAATGGCACCTTGATTTATTCAAATTAAACATCTATATTAAATATATTAATTTGGTTGATTTCTGAAAAAAAAACAACCACACACACAAAATACTTCACTTGTTCTTTTATTTTTTTACAGGAAGAAGAATTAAGGAAAAGCGGGGAGGCCAAATACGCCCATCTGAGTAACGATCTGCACGTTTTAATTGAGGTGTTTGCTCCACCTGGAGAGGCCTATTCCCGCATGAGTCACGCCTTGGAGGAGATTAAAAAATTCCTAGTACCAGTAAGTTTAATACTTTACACAATTTTTCTTTTTAATTTTTATTCCTACACCGTCCTGTACAGTACAAACAAGGGTATTTATTGCTGACTTGACCATTTCTTCCTCACCCTTATTAGCATGCAGCAGTACTGAGTTTACAGTATCGGGGGTTTGTTTAAACAAGTGGAAGATACGAGAGTGAAGCTTTTCTCTGCATTACAACTACCATTCTACACTACATGCCCTTAGTTACAAATGAAAAATAATGTATTCAGCAATTAAAGTGCAGTATGGAACAACTTCCAAGACTCCAGCAACCTAGCCTGGAGAACTTAGCAATAATTAATGTGCATGTTGTGTACTCTCGCTGAGTTTAAGCTGTAAATATTAATCAAGCTTTGCAAATGTGACAAGTCTAATAGAGGAGCTGTGCTGCATGAGTCTGCTTTATGAAGTTCATGCTTCTTGCTATACTGAACCAATATTCTTGCAAGGATTCTGTCTCACTGGGCCAGGAGGATGATGATACCGCACTGAACAAAAGCAGCTACTAATGACTTCACAAAGTCTGCCAAAAACCAGTAGGGAAGTACCTGATTATAGATCCGCTCCTGATGTTTCTGTGGGCACGTTTTTAGGGCGACTGTTTGAAAACAGTGGTTAAATACTCCATCAGAAGTTAAGCTAAAAGCCAGGAGAATCTCTTGATGTGTTTGTTGGCTGGTGAAAACTGATGGGAACAATATTACCACTATCAATTTCTTGGTGCATTCCTGCTGCTCTTAACACGGACTTGTGAACATGTGACTCATTATCAGGTGGTGCAAACCAACCATGAGAACTTACCCATTCTGTAATATGTTGCATACAAAGCAATTAGTCAAACTTTTAGCAACTTATGTTTAAACCTGCTTTTCTAAGCCGTTCTCCCTTATTTTCTTATTTTTGCACACCGGCGAGAAACTCAGTAACCTGTTCTAAAAAACTTTCTTTTTTTAGTCAACTGCATTAATTGATGCTAATCAGCCTGTACACAGGACCAGCCATAATATAGGACTTGTTATTTTTAGATATATGCACTCGTTCAGAGATTTTAGGTTAGTTATTTTAGATCTTTTGTAAAAATTTGTCTGCAAAATTACCCAGGAAAGGAGCAATTAGCTTTTAGAATGTACCTCCACAGTAATCTTAAAATGATTACTGTGGAGGTACATTTAGGGCAGGTGGATGTTAACAAAAATCCTCCTTTAATCCAAAATGAATGCAAGATTAAGAAAACTGTTAAATGTTGCTAGTTAATCAGACATTTCCAGCACTAATTTCACGCTGAGTGAGAAAAATAAACCCCAGTATTTACTGAAATTTAAGAAACACAGCGCAGGAAGGTAGACAACATCAAAATTCAGCTTACACCTTCTCCACATGACAATAAAATCACATAAAAAAAACTATAGTACCAATTTCAGAACACATGTTCGCTGCCTCTAGCGTATTATTAGGGTTTCGCAAATAAACTGCACATAATGCAACACAGCAGGCATCTGTCAGTAGTAGTAGTGACAGATGTTTCACGCCTCAGGTGAGGAGTGGCATATACATGTCCTGCTATTTTTTTTTTAATTGCTGCATTATGCATTAGGAGCTGCATTGTAAAACATGTTGTCAGAGACGTATTCTGATAAATCGTGAAAAGCAACATATGGTTGCAGGTGTATTTGTGGTGTACTCATGCATATGTGAAAAAAAAGTTGGATGAAGCCTTGTAGCCCCAGAGTGAGCTGTGCAGTGTCTGGTGGCTGTGGTTAAAGGATGTAAAAACAGAGATACCAAGCTTAGCAAAGCTGTGTTTGCACATCCATGGAGAGATCCACAGACCTCTACAGGCTAGGCAGCGGCACCCTGACTGCCATTAGGTATCAGGATGAAATGCTTGGACCCATTATCAGACCATATGCTGGTGCTATGTTTGCTGCGTTCCTCTTAGTGCATGACATGCCCAGCTTCATATGGCGAGAGTATGCAGGCAGTTCCCTGGAGGATGAAGGAATTTATCCCCTTTACCCACCTAACATAAATCCAATAGAACAAATTTGGGACGTTATATTTCCATCCAACCAACATCGCCAGGTTGCGCATCAGACTATCCAGAAGCTCAGTGATGCTCTGGTCCAGAGCTGGTAGAAGATCACAGGACCACGTCATTAGGAACATGTTCAGGCGTTATCAAGCATGCATACTATGGCGTTATTTTTGTGCCGCTATTCTGAGCGCACGTAAAAGAAATTTGCAAGTGCAAATGTTGCACGTTGAGGAGAAAAATATTTTGAGTGAACAAAAGTTTAATCTGTGAGAACAAAATTCATTGATGCGTCCAAGAAATGTATTTCAGTGTTTGCGATTATCCATATACACACACAATAACAGCCCCTTTCGCTCGGTTGTGGGCATTTGCATGCTGACAGACATCTGCGGACCTGCTCTCAGTGTGTCAGCCACTGCATTCCAGAAACACTGTCCAAAGTGTTGCTAAACCACTCTACTTGGTTTTAGCTGCAAAGACAGTGTTGCAGTAGCTGGCGAGCTGATTGGGGACCAAAACAGCCAATCAGAATTTTTGCATCCAAGTCTATGATTGGTTGGTTTTATCTATTTAGTATTATTTTGAGGTGCTGCAATGAAATTTCAGGGTGTCTTTGAATTCAGCCCTCCATAGGTTGACACATTATGTTTCCATCAAATGATGCGGCATCCATCTGTTCCTAACACATTACCCACCCCATATCTGTATAGATATCCAGCATGTTTTTTCCCATTGAGATCTGATGTGTTTTCAAAGTGTTCCTTTAATTTTTTTTCCTTTTTTAAAAAGCCCTAAAATATCCATCTCCTTAAGAAACTTGGCAGCTGAAAACAGCTGCCACAACAGTCTCTCAAGAGCACACTCCCAGCAGTATAGCAGAAGTTTACTCTGTCCTTCTCATCTTCAGTTGTCTCTTTGGTCTCTCTTTGCTGAGTCTCCTGCTACTGCCAGAGCTCGCTCCTTCTCTGTGCCAGGCATTCATCCCAAGGAAACAACTCCATGGCCTCCCTAGCATGGCTTCCCAGCCCTGGGTACCCTTGCCCCTCTCTTTTTTTCCTTGCTCTGTTGTGGCTCTCTCCTCCTGTCTCCATTTTTAAACAGGGTTGACAGGGCAGGTGTGCCTCATTGTCAAAATATTAAGATGTGGCACCAGGTGACACATTTACCAAAACTTGGATCATAGGTTTCTTGGATGGGTTGTTACTATAATTAACTGCATAGGGACCCATGCTGAATGTCAGATTACTGTAAAGAAAGATCAAACTTGTTTTGTGCTCTAAAACTGACTCTCTGTTGGAGCTGGCCTCAAGTGGCCATTTGAGGAGCTGCAGTTTATTGCACTTCGTTTTTCATCCTTGACTGTTCACACCCATATAAACAGTCAGGGGTCAGGTTCCATACTGTTTTATACTTGACATTGACTGTTTTGTAAGAGCCTAATTGCATTCAACTACTCTTTAATATGTTTAAAAAACAGGTTTCTTTTCAGCTCAGCTTGGTAATTGTAGACTGTAACTCATACAGAGGTTTACTAAGTATAAAACATTGACACAAGTTATGATCCTGCCACAAACATGCTCGATTTGAATTAGAGATCCCCTGAGGAAAACAACCGCTGACTCCCGCTGGTGTTTTGCTGGAATACGCTTCATAAACCAAACTAAACTCAACATGATGCAGCAGGCAGAGTCACGGAGATGTGTAGCACTATACCACAATGCCACATGTGCGCTTGTGACTTTCACTGCTGGATACAGCAGAAAATAAGCATCTACTACAGAGCAGGTGAACTGAATGACCAAATCTCAAATGTACTGTAAACCAGTATCTTAAAGAAACACAACTTTAATGTGTATCACTTCCATGATTACTGGAAATACATGTTTTACAGCCCACAATTTAGCAAAACCTTCTCTTCACTGAGGTCCCACCGAGCTCACATCTATAAAGAGGAAAAATACATCCACGCTCTTTTGTGATTTGTAGGGCATTTCAAATCAACATCATGTGCTATGGTCACTTTTAATTAGACATTTGCATGAGTTGATCATTTGTTGTCCAGCAGAACCAGAACACATATGATTAGATTTTAATTTTGTCAGACGTTGATACAGACAGCTAACCAGGAGACCAAAGATTTGAAGTGAAGCGGAATTGCAAATCAGAAATCAGTCCTGTTAGCTCAGATTTTATGCATCTACAATAAAAGAAATGCAAACAGGAACCTCATCAGTGCGCTACTGTAAAGACAGATGATCCTGCTCACAGCTGGCTGAGCTTGTGAGGCCTTTATCTTGGGCCAAACTGCAATGAAAGCATTTTGGCACATAGCCGGCGACACAGATACTTTAATGAGATATACACTACTTATTTGTTTTTCCATAAAGTCAAACAAAATTAAAACTGACCCAGGTGCGCTTGGGTTTACTCATACTGTACTGCTCTAATTATTTGGTCCAGATGACCTGGGTGAGGAAGCTTAGAGACCAGCTAAAAATATTGGTCAGGGATGCTGAGTTAAATACTCTGCATTATTATCTCTATAATACAGCCAGACTGTGCACAGCTAATTTTCTGTTGTGCTATTTGTGTTGAGTTAACTTTGTAATGTGAAAGAACTTTTTTAAAAAGATGCATTAGTTGTGAATATGATTCTTTAATAGAGCTTATCATTGTATTATATACAACTGGCGTGCAAAATATATTAAGTCTTTTATCTAGTATAGAGGACAAGATATGTGTGAGGCTGTCTATTCCCCACTCTTTGATAGGTACACCTTTTCAGTCGCTTGTTAATGCAAGTGTCCAACCAGCCAGTGACATGGGAACAAGTCAAAGCATTTAGTCATGTAAACATGGGCAAGACAAGCTGCCAACTTTCAAACTGAGCATCAGAATGGGGGGAAAAGGTGATTTAAGTGACTTTGAATGTGGCATGGTTGTTCATCAAACCAGTTAAAATATTTCCTGGTTGGATGAGTCTCAATTTCTGCTGCAACCTTTAGCTGGTGAGGTCAGAAGTGGTACAAGCAACATGATCCATCCTGCCCTGTATCAACGGTTCAGGTTATTTTGGAGGATATATGTGTAGAATAATTCATTGGCACACTTTGTGCTCCTCAGTACCAACTGAGTATCATTTAAATTCCACAGCCAACCTGAGTATTTTTGCTGTTTCCACGCCCTTATGACCACAGTGCACCCATCGTCTAAATCTTGGTAAGTATAACCAAGTCAAATTGCATCCAGCAAGATAACACACCATGTCACAAAGCTCAAATCATCTCAAACTGGTTTCTTAAACATGTCAGTGAGTTTCCACAGTCACCAGATCTCAATTCAACAGAGCACCTTTGGGATATGGTGGAACAGAAGATTCACATCATGAATGTGGAGCTGACAAATCTGCACGTGGTTATCATGTCAATGTGAACCAAAATCTCAGAGGAATGTTCACAGCACTGCTTTGAATCCATACCACAAAGAATTAAGCCAGTTCTGAGGGTTCAGGCTGATACTGGCACGGTGTACCTGATACATAGCACACACATTAGCACCATGTTAACACCTTCAAATTCAAATATGTACATTCACACTGCCAGACATTACTACGAATCCAGGGAGTCTGTGACTATGCAGCTTTTTGATTCTTCAAACACAATAATAGCACTCGTACACAAAAGCAATAATAGTATGACTCTACCTCTTGAATGCATTATGTTGGGAAACAAAACAATCTTATATAATCACCATAATCCAGCAAATGCCACGGGATTTATTAAAAAACTAAGACTGATCCATTTTCTTTGGTTTGTTCATGTTTTTGTTGGATAAATGTATTTACCTTGTTCAATACTACCGCAGGTGTCAAAGGTGATCTGACATGACAGCGTCACTTGTAATGAAACTGATGATTGAAGAATGGCAAATTAATTTGACTTGTTATTTTCTGGCCACAGAGACAAATAGCTGGCAGACACAAACATCACAATGATTGGTAACACCACACTTCATGTGTTGACCTCTTCAAGTCTAACTTAAGCTCTGTGAAGGGCGTTGCATGTGTACAAGGTCATGCATGGTCAGAATTAATCACAGTGGGCAAACAGTCTGGCTCGAGAAGCCTCAGCTTGGGATTTATCTCTGTATACTCATGTTAACACCTTTGTTAACAGTCTACTTTTACAAGCTCTGGAAGGTTTGTTGAGCTTCGGATGAGCTGCCAGATTCCTTATTAAGAACTCTGCCAGTCTCCTTGAAATAAACAGAATGCTGTAGGCCTTATTTGTTCATTATAAGAATGTGCACAGTCTGTCACATGTATTGGAACTCCACCACCATGGTTTAATTTTCTTCTTTCACGGTATGTTGGTGTCAGAGTTTTTAGTCTATAAAATCTGTTCATCATATGGCCTGTGCATGACACAAAGCCTGTTACTGTAAATGAAGACAACAAGACACCTTCTGTATGCCCAATTCTTGACTTCTCACTGCATGTTAGTCACAATTCCTGCAGTTTGGGGAGCTGGAGACCTTATTGCATTTATTGCTGTCTATTTCTTTCTTAAATAGTGCAAAAATAGCAATTCAACATGTGTGTGGCAATATCTGACATGCTGCAGTTTAACAAATGCTCAGTTTTGCTGCACCAGTACTGAATGTGTTCACATTCACCGAATCAAGGTTGCTCACTATAACAATGATAAAAATGTCTGTTTTCCCCCCTAAAAATCATGCTCCATTAACTTCTTTTTTTTAAATGCAGAAACAGTGAAGGTTAGACAAGTAAACAAACAGAGGAAGATTTAAGTAGAGAGACACTACCCTCTGGTTTTTTTTGTTTTTTTTTTAGATATTCTTTTTATGGTTTGAAAATGAACAGCGTGTGCTGCAAATCCTTCGACAATATGTAGCTGAAAAATTTGATCCCGAGGAAAATTATGAATAAATTTAAGAAGAGCGTGATTGCAGAGTTGTCTGCTAAAACTGACGACTGATAATGAGTCTGCAAAGAGGGTTACATTTCACACATTTAGACAATAAATGAGTTCAGATTTTTTTTTTGTGTTCACACAGAATTAGTTTAATCTAATAATAAGCTTTTGTTGAAGATCTGATTACATTCAGTCCTAACTATGCAAATCACAGAGTGGGTAAATGATGTCTTGTAATATCCTCATGACTAAATGTGATGTGATCCATAAGCCTGCCCTGTAGGTAGGAAAGGGCTAAACTCCACTTCAGGGGTATTGAAGCTGTGCCTCTGGCTCCTTTGTCCACCTGCCCGTGACAATAAAACAGATGACTTTGAAAACAGATTTTTTTTAAATTGTATTTTTAAATCATTTTTATGTTTATTTAACATTGTTGTAAATGACTACTTACATTCTCCCATTGTAAAAATATGCAGTCGATTTTCTTCAGGTAAAGTGCGGTTCACAGCTGGACCACGAAAAGTTATAGTATTCATAAATAACCCTGTGCAGAGTGATCACATGTGGTAAAAGATTTTGATGATTTACACCCGTTATTAGTGATAAAAGGCTAAAAAAATATCTGCCCATCATTTCATTTATTAAGCAAAAAAAAAAAAAGTCCAAACCTACCTAGCCCTATTTCAAAAAGTAATTGCCCCAAACATAATAACAGCTTATGCCACCCTTGGCAGCAAGAACTGCAATCAAGCATGTGATAACTGGCAATGAGTCACGTTATTGTGGAGGAATTTTGGCCCACTCTTCTTTGCCAAATTGCTTTAATTCAGCCACATTGGGGGGTTTTCCAACATTAGGAACCTGTTTACGGTCATGCCAGAGCATCTCAATGTGATTTGACTCTGAATTCTGTCTAGGCCGCTCCAAAACCTTAATTTTTGTTTTGTTTTGGAGAGTTTTTGGATCATTGTCCTGCTGCATAACCGAAGTGAGCTTGAGCTTCAGGCACAAACTGGTAGCCGGACATTCTCCTTCAGAATGGAGAGCAGAATTTATGGTTCAATCAATGACAGCAAGTCGTCCAAGTCATGAAGCAGCAAAACAGCCCCAGACACTAGCATCACACTACCACCACCATGTTTAACTGTTGGTATGATGTTTTTCTTTAAATTAAAAGCTGTGTTAGTTTTACAGCAGATGTAACAGGTCTAAAATCTTCCAAAAAAATTCAGCTTTTGTCTCATCAGTACACAGAACATTTTCCCCAGAGTCTTGGGGATCATCAAGATGTTGTTTTGGTAAATGTCAGACGAGCCTTGTGTTTGTTTTGTTGTGGTTTTCACCTCTCCCATGGAGGCTATTTATGCCCAGTCAGTTTCTTATTGTTGAGGCAAAGAGGCCTGCAGTTCTTTGGATGTTTTTCCTTGCTCTTTTGTGACCTCCTGGATGAGTCATTGATGCGCCCTTGGAGTAATTTTGGTAGGCCAGCCACTCCTAGGAAGGTTCACCACTGTTGTCTCCATTTGTGGATAATTGCTTTCACCATTGTTCACTGGAGTCCCAAAGCCTTAGAAGTGGCTTTGTAACCTTTACGGACTGATAGATGTCAATGCATTTGTTTCTAAGCCTGTTTCTTTAAATCATGACACGATGTGTTACTTTTTGAGGACTTGAAGCCTACTTCACTTTGTCAGACAGGTTCCATTTAAGTGATTTTTTTATTCAGCTGCTCAGCTTTCCAAAAATTGAGCTTAATCACTGATAATTCATGATTTAACAAGGAGAAGGGAAGGGATGCAATTTCCTTTTTACACAGGGAAATGTAAATTTGGACATTTTTCCCCCCCTTAATAAAATCATCATTCAAAACGTGCATTTGTATTTATTCGGGTTATCAGTGTCTAATATTAACATTTGTTGAAATGTGAAACATATGTGTGACAAATGTGTACAAAAAATAGGCTTTGTCGCCTTAGTTAAAAAGCTAGAATTTTTTCCGAGTCCATACAAATGTTTTTTTTTTTTTAAATCAAATATTTCTCAAAAATGGCTCTTTCGAGAGTAAAAGTTGAAATTGTTGCTCATAGTAACATGTATTGGGTTTAAATATTTGTTCAACAGGACATGTGTTTTTCTTAGGGCTCTCCTTTTAGTCTGTGACACCAGATCATGCAGTCATAATGTGCTGTCATAAGCAATGACAGCCAAAGAAATCTTTGCTGGCTTGGTGTCATTATAGAAACATTTTGCCCAGGGTACCGAATCCCGTGGACTTGGTTTAAGTGTTTCTGAAAAAAAAAAAAACACACATGCCTGTTTATCTGTCAGCAATGACAAGATAATGAATGCTGTTTTGTCCACTCCCTTATCTGCTGTGTAGCGATCCATATCATGTTGATAGCAGGCTGAGAAAAATGGTTCAGAATCGCAAGATAACAATATTCCACACAAAGTTGTTAAGAGTGTCAATTACAGTCTGCGTGGAGACAAATCTAGGGCTATTTTTGTGTTGCATTAAAGTAAGAAAATTATTTGTCTGATTTAATTTCCCGTTTCTGTCCTCCGCGTCCAACATCAAGGCAAATCTTGCCCTAAATTTGTTGGTTAGACACCTTTTCTTTTCTTCTGGCCGCCTGGGAAGAAAACAGTTTTCAAAAGTTAAAACTAGTCTCCAAAACCTAAACAGAAAATTTGTTTTTCTTCTTTCCACAACAAACCCGCGGCTCCTTTGAGAAATATTCATTGTCTTTTTCTTCATCGCTAATCTATTCCTCTGCATTTTGTGTCAAACCATAACCAAAAGATAACATTCTTCACTGGCTAGTCACTGCTCAGCAAAGCCACGAGCTCCCCTTGGGTGTCGAGATAATTTTAATTTGATGACATTTGCTGCTGTTGCAAGCATCTGTTGCAGTCAGAAGACAAATGACCTTCTTTGCTTTGTTTTCTTACGAGACGTGCTGCATTTTGTTTCCACAGGATTACAATGACGAGATCAGACAGGAACAACTCCGAGAGTTATCCCTGTTGAACGGCTCTGACGAGTCAAGCAGAGGGAGGAGTGTTCAAGGGAGGTGTCTACGACCAACAACTGCAATAACCACAAGGTCAATCACTTGTTTGTTAGGCTACTTAATACTGACCTATGAAGCATTCAAGCATAAAAAATTGACCCAAACCAGTGTCACGTTTACACAAGAAGCAATTCTAAATTGCTTCAGGCACTTTTTAGTTAGTAGCTTCTGGCTGCTGCAAAAAATCCTTTAGCTGAAGTAACCAAAAATACTTGAATTTACCACGAATGGCATAAAATATTATTTTTGTACCAACAAAGTGATTCCTAAAGAGCTATTTGCTGAAAACTTGGTATATCTACAGCAACAGTATCTCAAAGACATGTCTTTAAGAGATAGCAAAAAAATCCAGCAAAGACAGACTATCTACTATTCGCTGAAACCTCATTAGAAATCATCACCATGGAAGCATATCTGTCAAAAAGCCATTCTTAAACAAGGGAAACAGGAAGAAAAGGCTCAAGTATGAACTGGATTTAAATCAGCAGCAAAAGGTCTTTTGGAGTGATATATCTAAACACATCACTCCATATCCACAGTCTTTATTCTTCTGTAAAACGTGACAGGGACTCTCTCATGGTTTAAGGCTGGTTTAAGAAAAAGAAGACGGAAAGTATTCAGCTTTATCAGCTTCACTCATGTGTAATAGTCAATGCAATAAAAATGTGTAATTTTATGCATTTGTGGCCAATCTAGAGCCTTGTGCCTAACCTGCTCTGAATGACAAATACATGTGCTAAAAAATAAAAATGAGGCACCCACCTTCATGGTGAATTTTTATATTAATTGGTTCACCTGCACATGTTTCTGTATTTTATGCAAACCAGTTATGAGTTTTCTTTATCATGTTGTACTTTAGAGTTTTGGAGAAGAACGCTTTCTTTTCAATTTTTTTAAATTTAAAATGTCACTTGTTTTCTGTGTAGCTCCTATAGCCCAGCCTATGCAGAAACAATAAATGCTGCAGAGCATTTCATCGGATCAGACGTTCAAACCTCCCTCTATGAGTCTCCTTTAGAGTTATTTATTTATCTAATTCTTGAGCAAATTGACTATAATCTATGTGAGCTGTGGAAGTCCCTCTGGAATAACCAGGTAGAGTGTGCCATGAAATCCTGGCCTAATTCTGGCAGCACATCCGTATGAGCAAAATCCACCAGCAACATTGGGACACTGCCAATTCAAAGTCACCACCAGCACCACCACTTTCTTCTCCAGATTTTCCCCTTATGTTACAATGATAAGCGATTTTTGTAAATCGCCATTAAGAATATGCACCAATAATTTCCTTTTGAGTGTCCGTATTTTTGGATCACAATAGGTTGCCAGCTAGTGAAGAATAAGATAGAGGAAGACAAATTGCTAGCTGTGTCATGCTGTAAAAATGTAAGTTAGCAGAAAATAGGCATCTTTGCAATGTTAAATTCTCCCTACAGTCCATACACTGAGCATGAAGTCCAGCTGCTGGAAAGTCAGACTTTTATATAAAGAAACAACCTGCCTTAAATTCCTCATGTCTGCCCCAGCCCTTTGGCCCTTGCTCTCCACTGGTGCATGTCAAGTAACAGCTTGCTGTATTTGAAAACCATACCTGTCTGCCTGCAGCCTGACATTAATCAGCGGTTTCAGGCAGATGTGGTGTCGCGCAAACGCAGAAATGACACCGCTCTGTCACGTTTTTGAAATAACCATGTTGCATCCCACAGGCATGTTTGCAGACGAAACACAAAGTGACACTCGTCACCCTTCTGATCATAACAAGATCTACCCCAGTGCTGAGTTTATCTTGTGTTTCACCTGAGCACAATGTAAGGCAACCACCAGCTGTGGCAACGTGCACATGTGCAGAACTAAAAAGGATTTAAATATAGTTTGAGGTTTTCTCTTTCTTAATTCCACTTTCCCACTTAATTTACTGTGGCTTATTTACAAGTGTTGCACACCAAGGTTCTTAGGGCAATTTTGAGGCCATGTCTGTTTACTTTTTTTGCTTTACCAGGGGCCACAGAGGCGCGGGAAGGAGCGCGGCAACACCTCGGGGGACAGCGACAGCAGCACACAGCAAACTTCCCACGACAGTTTTGACGAGGGAGGTACAAGTCCCGAGAGCCAGAGGGGCAGCAGCAGCAAGTGTCGGATACAGGCCCCCGCTGTTAGCAGTCACACATGAATCATACGACGACTACGTAAGTCCAATCCTCTTTGCACACACTGAAAAGTATAGCTGATAGTAATTTTACTTGAAGTGTGTGTAAATCAGACTTGATTTACTTCCCTTTCATGTAATCTGGATGAGTCGTGCTTTACATGGAGAGGTAGGGCATTCTGGGACATCTTTAAAAAGTAGGACAAGCAAGTATTACGTTGTGTATTTGCCTATTTTAAATTTTCAAAACTTGCAGCACCTGATGGTTTTGGATCACTGAGTTCGACATAGTTGCAGTGATCAGTTTCCCTTTATCTCGTCCCTTTAAAAGCACGGCACATTTTTCGATATTTTTCAAATATTGTGGCACCAAACTTTATAACTAACGATAATTTGTTACACTAACTTAATAAAATTATTGTTTTTATTGTGTTCAAAACACAATAAACACAAAGTTTTCAAAGAAAAGGAGAACCTGAACACATTTTGCTTGCCTCAGTTTTGCCACACAGACAAGTCATGCTTTGACCTGACCAAAAAAAAAAGAAAGCCTTAAGTCGAGTATCTTTAACTGTGTAGCCTGATTTATTTTTGGCTGGCTCGGGTTAAGCCATCATAGACTGTGCTGAGGTTTGATATGTCTCAGCTTTAAGCTCTGTTTATAGTGACAAACCTTCATCCTCGTACCCAGACACTATTTTTGACTGCTGTGCACAGTTTTTTAATATGGTAATTTTGATGTTTATTGCTTACCCTGTTTTTAATTTGATGTATTTATTTATTTATTTGTTATGAGATATTTTTAAAAAGAGACATTTGAAAGCGTTATCGGCACTCTTTGAGAGCCACTGTATTAGATAAGTATTTTTGCACCATTTACACATACAGTTATGCAGTACTTCTACTACAGACTGCTTGATGAACAGCCCAGTTTATGTGGTTTGTATGCCAAGTTTTCTATGTAGATTCATGTAGATGAGAAATCTGCCCCATTCTCCTTCCATTAATAAAAAGTTGACAGACCAGCTTACATATTGTCTAATGACACATATGGGAAACAATGGCTAGTGGAAAATAATTATTGGTGGTATTGGTTTGGAAGTTTTCTTTTTTAAAACATGTAATGTGAGCTATGGGAATTCTCTTGATCACCTTAACCTTGTGTCATATTAGACACGTGAGTTTCAGCATTGTGATATTTTGGTGTTTTTGCCCCGAAAAACCCTAAACAAGCAAAACCAGCACATTTAACACGGTAATTATAGCAAACATGATACAAATAAAACTCAATTTTTTTTTATTTGCCCAAAGGTTCAATAAACACTCCACTTTTTAAAAAATTTAATTTTCTGGCAATTATTTCACAGCTCAGGCTTTACAGGGTTAAGTATTGTGCCTTAAATGTAAGAGAACATTGTACGGTAGGACGTCACAAACCCATGAAGCTCTGCATTGAGGATATCAGCTTGCAAAGAGAAAATGCTGCATTTAAAGGCATAATCAGTGCCTTGACCGGTGTTCTGTAAAATCTTTTATATCACTTCATATAATGCCATGTTCTCTATCCCAAAAAAAGAAAAAAAATCTTCAAGGCTTCAGTTTAAAAGTATGTTGTCTTCAGATATCACAAATTTCTCAAGGTCATTTTTCAAAAGACTACACAAGGTGAGCTGTAAGTTTCATCCAAATGAAAAAAGGCAACACTTTTACCAGCCTATTTCCTCAGAGCCTTCCTGCTAAGAAAAGCCCCCATGTGTGCAGGCAATTGAAGATTGGGCTGTCTGCATGGGGAAATGCACAAGCGCAGTCTCATTACCAAACCAAATTGAGTTCTGATGTAGAGCCTGTGTATTTCTGTGGAGTGAAGAAGAGGGGCATTTCTTCTCTTTGTAATTGGAGGTTGGAAAGGAGGGTGGGAGCACAGAGACTAGGGGATTATGGAAAGATGAGTTTGTCCTGAACATTCTCTTCGCTCGTATCTCGCTTTGCTATTTTTTTCTACTACATTACACAATTTTCCTTAAGCATGTTTCCAGATTGCAGCAAGACCTCTTTATGCAGGTCCTGGCTTTTTTTATTATTATTATTTCCTTCCTTCAATGAGTGTACATGATGCTGTACGACTTCTTGTTATTTTGCTACAAACAACCTGCAAAGCACAATCTATTGAAACACAATAATATATCAGCAGCAGTTGCTGTGATTTTGTTGCTACACCCTGTATTTGTCTTTAGGAAAATATAGTGTGTATGAGTATTGTGTAATTTCTCCAGAGACTGTTGATTGATGGACTCTGTCAAACTGTCAGTCTGTCTCATAAATGTGATACTGTGAGAAAGTCCATAATTGTACCTAATCGAGGGTGGTATTGATTTATAACTTCAAAGGAAAGCACAAGGAAGCTGGCGGTTATCGTGTATCATTGTTTGCTTTATAATTTATGAACATCGTGCTTTTCTCTCTATCTTTCTCGCACAAATCTCACCTTGCTGTATCCTTTATACCAGCACTCTTTCCTCCCTCCTGCCAGATCGAAGCTCTTTGTGAACCGATTCCAGTTAGTGATGCTACAATTTTCACGTCGTCAATCAAAGCCAGAGATACATGCTCCTTCATTAACATAACCATGCTGAATGGATTTTTTTAGAGTCATATAAGCAGCACACAGCAGGAGATCTGCTTCACATGTGTTATCATTATTGGAAATACCCTTTTAGGAGCATCAGGATGATCGCTACCTCCCTGTGAAGTCTTTGGACTATTACCTGCACCTATTCTTACTTTGGTGCCTCCGGAAATCACATGGACGTTACATTAGGGAGCTCACAGGATGGTTGTTGTCCCGAGTTCTTACGTGCAGTTCCGTCAAGTATATACTTATACACACAAACACTATATTAGTAGACAGGTAATCCCTGACAAATAATTGAGTTTTTTCGACTTTAATTTATGGCTTAGCACCCAAAAAGTTACCTTGGATATTTTTGAGACATTTTATAAAGATTCACACCTTTCCAAAAATTTGGATTTGGCAAGATGAGAAGTACTAAACAAACTATTCTGTCGCTGACTGACAAATTATTCTTCAGTAACTGGTTTCCATCTCAGTCAGTTATTTGTGCACACAGAGGATCCTTCACCGTGTGTACAGGAGGAACCGAGGGTCACCGAGGCTTGCACACCCACTATGTTGTTATCTCCTGAGCAGGAGTTTGAAATTAATTGGTCATTTTTTTAAATCTCTCCTGTAAAGTAATGTGAAAGCTGTGTCAGGACTGTAGTGTGGTGGTTAGCAGCATTTGCCTCCCAGCAAGAAGGTCTTGGTTTGGACTCTGGCTGTGTGAAGTTTTCATGCTTTTTCCATATTGGCGTGTGTTTTCACCGGGTAGTCCAGACATGAATGTGAGTGCATATGGTTGTCTCTTTGTGTTAACCCTGGGACAGTATGGAGACCTTTCCTCCTCTCTGCCTATAAGGTGGATGGGGGTAGATATGCTCCAGCCCCCCTCACGACCCTGAATTGGATAAGTGGACAAACTTGGATCAATGGATAAAAGCAAGTCTTCATACAGTAAACATAAAGGTTTATCCGACAAAACGTTGACAAAAAATTTGAGTTACCAAACTCTTTGATGATAACTCAATCGATTTTTTTCCTGCAGCAGTGAAATTTACAATTTTCTTTTTAGCTTCTGCTTTTACACACAGTCACGACAAGTTATTAATATCACTGCACATCTGGTAGAAACCAATTTGCATAACAGTGCTTATTAATAACCAGCATAGACACGTGTCTATATGTGTGCGTTGTGTAGTTTAGAGTCACTGTGTTGTGTGCCGAATGAATGACAGAGTGCTGTTTTCTCCTTCATTTGAGGTGAAACTCCCGTAAACATTTGTGCTGTTGTTCTGGTCATCATGTAACGGCGGCTCCTCTGGAGACCATCCTGATGAACGGACTCTGTCACACTGTCAGTGTCATAAAACTAATACAGTGACAGTGACCATTATTGTCCTTTTTAAATGATGGCAACAATTCAGAAGTGAAGTGGATTACAGTGCTCCGCCATGGAGGGAGTTGGGGGGTGGGTGGGCGGCTGGGGGGGGGGTGGGGGGGGGGGGGGGGGGGGGGGGGGGGGGTGTCGGTGTAGACCGCGGAACACGTTTAAACGGTGTTTCTAACAGATTCTTCACGTGCTGACATTTGAAACGCTCCTAATCCAAAGATGA
>VURO01009170.1:11480-22827 GCA_015108175.1 Pelvicachromis taeniatus
TTTTTTTTTTTTGGTGGGGGGGGGGGGGGGGGGGGGGTTGGCTATATATAGAATAAGTTCAAGACTTGTTCAAGACTTGAGGGGTGAAACTGACATCTGACACACTCCGCTGTGACGCTCGACTAGAGAAGCTAAACCAAAGATTATTCCCTACTGGATCCAGTGCTTCACTTGTGCATTTTTTTGTATAACATGTCCTGTATGTGCGGATGATGTATGATAAAGTGGAGTTTGGAGATGCTGTGAAGTCCCTTTTTCACTTCGTGAATCCCTTTGGACTCGTGAAATGTCACAAAGGAGGGAATTTTCTGTAGTGAATTCTTCATGCTTCCTTTGCCACTATTTCTCCGGGTTTTATTTGATGTCAATATTTAAATCATTTGTCTTGACAGTGAGGAATCAGCTTCCGATGTGGTTCACAGCGGCAGGAAGCCGATAGTTCCGCTTTCACAACTCCGTCTCAAGAAAATGGAGACGGTTGAAACTTCAAACAAGACTAAAATAAACTATTGCTGTGAATGATTAAATGCAGACAGCCAGATCAGTGCTGGGTTAACTTTAGTAATAATTCTATGTAAATGCATCCTCATAGATATTTGGGTGTAAGCCCAAGGATTCGGAGCAGTATCTCCTTGCTTGTTTACAGCACAGTAGTGGACAGCGAAGGTCTTCTGAAGGAGACCTGGCCTAATTAACATAAAACTGGGTTCCTGGGGACTAGGATAGTGTAGGGTGAATGATCTTGCCTCTGGTAAGGACATGTTGAGGGCAGCTACTAACACGCTAGTGTTAATTGTTTCCAGTACGTGGCAGTGTTTAAGACCCAAATGTATTAAAAATAGCCATGGTCTAATGAAGAAGTGACAGTAAGGCATTTGTTAGGGGACCAATTTTTTGCAAACGACTACAGAAGCAACGGCTGACCACGGGTCGGGCCTCGATAATGACGAGGGTGAGAGTCGACGAGGGAGACGTGCTACAGCAAGGTCTCAACTCATCAGCCCAGTAAGATTAGGAGGTGAATTTGGACGACGTCCCACTATTGATTGGTGGCGACTGATGATCAGATCTAATTTATGCAGCTTCTGGAGGCCTGATGTCAGTCTGGAAATCTGTTGAGGTCTTGATAATCAGCCAAGCAAGTCTTGCAATCTGCAGTCCTATTATTTCCCTCTCTGGCATTCTGTAATGGAAAAGATAATTCCTCTTTTTTAATTAGAGCAAAAGCAAAGTAAAGCTTCCTTATCTCATTATCCTTTCATTCTGGATAGAAAACCCCTTAGAGACACCCTAGGAGGTGTTAGTTTGTTGTGTTTCTCTTGTGGCTATTTTATTGTGTACAGTATTTCTATTTTGATCAAATCCATACTGACTTTAATGATTCTCCTCTCTGTTGGTCTTGATCTATTTCTAATGCTGAAAAGAAAAAGAAATATTAGTAGTAGTAGTGGGGTGGGGGGCAGAGTATATTAGTATTAATATAAGTACTCTGAGTTAGCATAATTTTGTGGCATATAGTGCTGTCCACTATAATGTCCGGCAGAAAATGTCAGTCTTAAGTGCTTGTGGTATGTGGTACCAATTGCTATCAATTCATTAGTTTTCATTATTTTGACCTTTAGCCTTTACTAGATAGAAGCAGATTAAAAAAAGAAAAGGAGAAAAAAAAACTTAAAAACGGGCATAGGGGAACAAATATGGAGTGGTATGCAGTAATGGGTCCTTTCTCTATGAACCAAACCAGGAATTCATTGCAGGCAGCATTAGTATTGTTGGTACATCCTATGCACCCTAACCTTTTAGCTTTGTTAAAATATGCTGTCTGAGTGTTTTATCCATCCTTTTTTGCATATTATAGTGCGGACAGAAATTATATAAATAAAGCAAGATAATACAGGTTTTACTGCAGGACACCTGCCGTTAGCTAGTAATTATTTGTACTGCTACGCAATGAGCAGTAATGCTGATCTTTTTCACTTCGTACAGCCATGCTTGTGTCATACGCGGACAAGTAGTGACCTCAGACGGAACACCACTGGTGGGAGTGAACATCAGTTTCATCCATAACCCATCTTATGGTTACACAGTCACCAGGCAGGATGGAAGGTAAGAACCCGAGTCTTTATATCAAAACGCATGCAAAGAGTAAAGGATGCAGTAAAACACCTCTCGCCGTTACCTAAACATGCTGTGCGTTGCTCTGACAGTGATATTTATATCATTTCCAAATGCTTTGGTTTTACAAAATTTTAACGATGGAAAGGGGGGAAAAAAAACACAGTTTCCACCGCAAACTGTGCTGCCATTGATGTGCTTTGTGATTTTCATTTGGTCCAATTTTGGAATTTTCGGCTCAATTCCCAGAGAAATCAAACAAAGCCCTTCTGGTACGCTCATAAGTTATGCTTCAGTAGCAGCAGGGTGGGGAAAGAATAAAATATGCCAATGCAAAGCATCTCACTGGAGCTATAAAACATTGTGCAGATGGACGTTATTTATTCGACAATAGAAGATTAAGAGAATTAAGTGACACAGTTAGGTTTAGGTCACAGAAATGTGTTTGCGCTCCTTGTTGAGCCTCTCTAAATAGTTTAATAATGCTTTTGCCATTTATGAAATGTTCTAATTAGTTGTGTGGATGTTATAATTATGACCATAAAATAATACGTAGTAATGTGACTGTCATAGATCATTACCACTTACTTCCTCAGACAATTCCACATATGTTCCGGCTGTTCAGGAAAGCAGGGAGGGAAAAAAAAAAAAAAAGTGCTTTTGTTATTTCATTACAGCACAACTAAAAACCCTTTGGGGGAAAGATAAATTGTTGTGGCAATGTGATCTAAATAAGAAAGAGGAAAAAGTGTGAGTTCTCTGCGTAGCGTTCTTTGAGCGATGCTGTTCGGGCTGCTTTGGCATCGGGAGAGTTTCTCAGCGAAACAGACAAAAACATCAAACCAGCTTCAGCGTGTTTCTTGGAGTGAAAGAGGAGAAAAAAAAAACTGAGAATAAAATCTGTAATAATTTTCTCTCCTTTTCTTTTCTTCTTAAATTTATTGGATTGTACAAGCATACAGTACACACTCACAAGCCCCAGTCCCTGGTATCTCAGTGTTAGTAAGGCCTTGTGGCAAACCGAGCCCCTCTATCGCAGCACAACATGAATTGGTGTTTGCTCTGCGAGCCCCACTTCTTCCTGACACTTTTATCAGTCACTGACACTCTAAAGGCCCACATCTTTGCCGCCGGTTTGATCCTGATCATTCTTGCTTCCCCTCATTTCTCCCGTCCTGTCGTTCTTCTTCCCTTCCCTTTACTTTTACAAAAATCTCTCTTCTCTACTTCATCATCTTCACCTTCTTCACTCATTTCATCTGCTCTCCATCCCTTCACGCTGTCTTTCCGCTAATCTCTCATTGCCCATAAGCCTTTCCTTTCTGGGTACTACTCTTTTACTTATTTCCTGTGCTTTCCTTGAGCCCAGGTCTCATGTCCTTTCCACTGCACTGACTTTCCTCATCTCTATCCTTTTTCCATTTATGCGTGTCCCATTTTTTTTCTTATGCATCAGTCACTTTTTTCTTTGCAAAGCTCCATACTCTTTTCTACCTTCCAGCATATGTGTAAACACTACTCCATCTCCCAGGTTCCCCTGTAAACATGCCCAGTCTCCTGCAACTCCCCTGCAATCACTGTAAACAGGCTCAGTGCAGCGTGAAATCAGAAATGCACCTGTTCAGCCACTTAGAAATGGGAAAGCTGTCTCAACTCATTTTTATGATGTGTTCTTTATTGTCCAAGGGCTTAGTTTTTTAAATTACCTTTTCCACTATCTGGGAAAGTTTTCAGGCCTAAACAAAAGAGGTTAGTTTAGTTTCTTTACAACTGTGTAGCCATTTTCTGATTGGCTGAGCATTGAGACAGACCTATTCGCTTTTAAGCTTTTCTCTATTAATGAGAAAAATGCTGACATGGATTTGAGCTCATTACATTATTAGGTACTTGTGAGCGTCTTTACGGGAGAACTTGTAGTTTTGCGGTCCGCGTTCATTCTAACAAACTTTTTGCGCTGACCTTGGCTCACTTTAACCTCCGTAGATGTCATGCAGTCCATTATAAATATACTGTTCTATTGCTCATTAGCTGGCAAATGAGTAAAAATGTGTACAGGGCAGGCCAAATTATTGACAAGGTTAACTCTCTTAGTTTGATGCATTTCCAAAGGGCACAAGGCAGCAACCCTGTGTAGGTAATGTAATCATTTTGTTCCTTAAGGCTATTGTCATGATTGATAATAGCCAGTGGATCCCTTCATCGATCACCTATGCTGCCCATGGTAGTCCAGAAGTATTTTGAGTTTGCGTGGCCCAAGCCTGCCAGGCATACTGCAGACTAACTGAATGCTACTGCATGGGTACTGATGGATCACAGCTGCATGAGTACTATGAGAGCCTTGCTCTGCAGACTCGAGACTGATGAAGAAGCTCACTTTGCTTGCACCCAGCCAAGGGCAAAACATCAAGGGCGAACCAAGTTGTTGTTTATCACCACAGCCAATCAGATGTTTACCCTCAAGGGAAGTTAGACTGAGCGAGTTCTTTATATAGAAGCTTAAACCAAGAGGGAGTTCGCCCATTTTACTTGGCACTATTTAAACTTACTTCTGTATCTGTAATTTGAGAAAAACTCTTGAGTGTGTGTGAGAGAGAGAGAGTGTTTGCCTGTCCCAGGGGCCTGTAGGTGACCAGGTGCTAATTGGCTCTTAGAGAGAAGTGACAAAAGCTGCAAAAGTCCAGTCCAGGTGCAGGTACCATGCAGCAGTTAGAGGTGATGACGTTGCCAAAATGCAGCCTGTTTACTGAGACACAGTCAGGTCAGTCCAGAGGCAGAGACCCTTTAATGCAACAGCAGATGGGATTGCATTGCAGGGCTTTTACACTGATGTTAGAGTGGACAGCCTTCGTCTAAGGGATCAATAAAGTACTGGCGGCTGCCTCCATCCCTCAGCGCAAACCTCTCTCTCTCATTTACAGTACACATGTGAGCGCAGGAGCAGCACATTACGTGGTAATTGGAGTGGAACAGTCATGCCTGTAATCTGCTGCTTTGCATTCTTCAAATGAAATATTAAGATTATTAAACCAAGGAAATGTGCATTTTTACATCGTGATCTATAATCCTATTGTAGCTGCACCTGTGTGTAACAGAGACGATTCAAAGCAGTTAAAAGCATCCTTTCTTTAATTTTTTAAAAATTTAATTCTGAATTTATTACTGCTTAATGTCTTTTAAATAGAGAATAACAAATGTGTCGCGTTCACAATAGAGGCTTGATGCACAACACAAAACAAATTGGATAAATTGCTAATGGGAATTTTCAGTGTATTTATTTTAATTCTAAAGTAAGACAGTCAATTCATTTTCTTTGACACTGTGCCCATGTGTGTTCCAGTTTTGACTTGGTGACCAATGGGGGCATAGCCATAGCCCTGCACTTTGAACGCGCTCCATTCATCACCCAGGAGCACACGCTCTGGTTGCCATGGGGACGTTTCTTTGTCATGGATACCATCGTGATGCGGCATGAGGAGAATGACATCCCTAGCTGTGACCTCAGCAGCTTTACCAGGCCCAGCCCTGTGGTGTCCCCAGCGCCGCTCACCGCATTCGCAGGGTCCTGTGCTGAAAGAGGGAACGTTGTACCTGAAATCCAGGTGATGCTCTGTCCCCGCCCTTCTCACAGCCCAGCAGGTTGTGATGCATATGGGTCTTTCCTGCAAATGATTCACGCCACACACCTACAGACTATTTTTTCAAGTACGAGTGTAAATATAACAGCGGCTCATGGCAGTGCTTTGATTTTATCCCTCAAGTGTAATTGGCTTATAAAATTTGTGTAATTCACGTTGTACACTGTACCGTCATACTGCAGAGTGATGATTATCACCTCATCCACAGAAACAGTGCTTACTGTAAAGTAGTCCAGTTTATGCATCTAAATACCTCTAGGAAGGATTTGCGATTTACAGTTATGCATACAAGTTTATCTACATGAGGCTTTTTGACTAAAGCATCTATTTGGACTTCCGCGTTCGTGACCTATGTTGTCGAACTGATTGTGTAGCTCCTGTATTTCTAGCAGGTACTTCTGTGCTTCTCTCATTACTCTGCCTCCCAGTTTGCTTCGTAAGATTTATGGCATATCAGGGAATTTAGTCTGAGTTGAGTTTATTTATAGTCGCCTTGTCTTTGCTGCTCCGTGTACAGGGACATCATCCCATTTACAGTTGTAAAAAGGGATCCTGATAAGTCAACCATGAATAGCTGCACTGTTTGAATAATTAAAAACACACACACACACATAAAAGTCATCTGACCTATGTCACTTAAAGTACCTATTTTGATTAGTACTCTGAATCTTGTTTTGTACTATGGAAAGAGGCGAAGACAGGAGCTGGTTAACCAAACGACTGATGTTGACCCTTGATCTTAAATGCGAACACTACAGTCTATGAATGCTGACCCACTGTTGTTACAGGTCTGACCTCAGCTGAAATTTCTAAAGGCAACAGCATCTTACTTTTATTATTCTATATATTATTGGACTTGGCAGCCTCTGAGCCCAAGAGCACATAGGTTACGCAACTGCGATATGGATTTCAGCGAAAACACTACTATCCTAACGGACGACTTGCTATTATGAAATCAATTATGGAAAATTCTCATTGGAATACATAATGAAGAAATTTTTCATCCTATGCCATGTAACGCATGAGCGTAATTGTCCTCTAATTAGTGTTTCTAATCTCCCTTGGGTCCATAGATGTGGTTGGAGGCAAGGCGGGAAAAAAAAATGTAACAAAGGCTGCAGTGGCCGTTGACCAACACGCTGACAAACTGATATTGTGTGTAAAACAAGAGCAGCTAAAAAAAAAAAAAAAATAGCAGGACATAAAATAGAATATATAACATGTCAGCTACTTTCAGGATTGACGTTTTCCTATATTTAATATGCTTTCTTTTTCTGTTCATAGTCTCTGGAGGAAGAAGTACCTATACCTGGAACGGAAATGAAACTTGGCTATTTAAGCAGCAGGACCCCGGGTTACAAGTCAGTGCTAAGGGTTAGCCTCTCCCACTCCTCAATCCCTTTTAACCTGATGAAAGTTCACCTCATGGTGGCTGTGGAAGGCAGGCTTTTCAGAAAGTGGTTTCCCGCAGCCCCAAATCTCTCGTATGACTTTGTGTGGGACAAGACCGATGTCTACAGCCAGAAGGTCTACGGCTTGTCCGAAGCTTTTGGTAAGCGATGAAACAACAATTTTTTTGCTTGTACTGCATGATTTTCTTTACGACTTATATCTTTTTGTTCCATAGTTTCAGTTGGTTTTGAATATGAGTCATGCCCAGACCTTATTCTATGGGAGAAGAGGACCGCTGTTCTACAGGGCTACGAAACCATTGCCTCAAAACTGGGAGGGTGGACGATAGACAAGCACCATGCTTTAAATATCCAGAGTGGTGAGTCGGCCGGTTGTTCCTCTTCATGTATCATATATTTGCTCTTGTATTTGAAACTTTTAAGTTTCATGTTGCGTTTGAGTTCTAGTTGCAGTTTATGGAGTGTGTTATTTTGTCATACTTTTCTCTGAGTTAGTTCCCGTTTTACTTTGGTAGTTCGATGTCTCCTGTGCTTTGTGCTTAGTTTTACTTCGTCTTGATTGTCTACACCTGTGTCTAGTTCGCCCCAGCTGTCTCCACTCCCCAAATTACCCCCAGGTGTACAAATAATCCTGCCTTCCCCCTCAGCCTTTGTTGCAGTGTCTGTTAAGCTCTTCTAGGGTTTTTATTCCTCCCCCCTCCATGGTCTCCTGGGTTTGTTTGGATTTTCTTGGCTTCTTATTCTTGGACTTTGTTTTGGACTCTGGCACACCTTCTGTTTAAACAGTCTGCATGCCGATTCTCCACTGGGTCCTTGAACCTGCTTCCATGACAGGCGGTGTTATTTTTTTTTTGCATTTGGTTCACCCATACTGTACACAGGCCTCTTATAATACTGATTTAGTTGGATGATATATAGTCCCAGATATAACTGCGATAAATGATTATTGTTGATATAAACAGTTTATGCCACAAATATTATATTTATAGCATAGCAATGCAAGTGTCGTCCTTCAAAGGCTGTTAAGATTGTAATGTTTAATAATATTCAGACAGCTGGAGTACTAAAATGTATATTCTTAAATATACATATTATCCACAAATGACAGTATCCTCTTTTCTTTTGTTTTTTGCTGTCACTTGGTATATGTCTGTGTGGGAGAGCCACCACATGGTGAAACTCCCAACACAATGAGCGGAGCAGAAGACAGAAGCAAGAAACCAGAAATGACAGAAAAATCTGTCTTGGACTTTTGTTCTTTTGACAAACAAAAAATACATCTAAGTCTTGCAATGGTAGTAAAAGCATAGGTCACATTGGCAAAAATGTTGCTACCAGGATCCGATTTAAAAATAGTACATTTTGTACAAAAGTGTATATTTTAGGTTTGCCTGTCCTTTTTACGTTTTGCACGTCATCCTGAATGTGCCAAAAAGAGTAGATAAGAAGAAGTGCCGCGGGTTCCACCACGTGCTTTAGACGATGCTTTTAATGTAACATAAAAAATGTCCTCCCTGCCTGTAGCATTTTTAGGCTTTATTCCATTCAGCAGTGTCATGTAGCCCTTGATAGATCTCACTTTTTATTCCCTCCACCCGTTTTTAGGTGAGGGAGGTCAATTTTCTTATTGCCATCAAATAACTCCTAAAAGGCAGTAGTAGAAATAACTTTGTGCAGCACCTGTCACTAGCTAGGCTTCAGTGTCTGTTTGTGTCTGGAAGGACTCATCAGAGGAGATGAAGCATACTTGAAAAGTGCTCACGAAGGTGGCATTTTGATCTGCCACGCTAAACCTGCTGAGCCTGAAAGTGGAGTCCAGAGGAAGGCGAGAACTGTCCTCACCACCAGCACTGCCAGTTCCTCCAGTCACCCCCTCTTTTGGCACCTTCATGTCTTGTTCATGCCCAGCATTTTTAGAATCATCCCTAATTTAATTGCTATCAGGCTGCTACTCCCAGCAGCAGCAGTCCCTAAGATTAAATCACGTCCCAGGAAGGGGATGCTTGGCTGATCTCTTCTGATAGACCAAATGTTGCGCTGCTCAAAGATCTCAGGTCACTAAGTATCATCAGATGCAGCAAAACTAAGACAGGCATGCAGATGCTGAATTTCAAATATGATTACATTGATTGGGCAGCAGCAACATCTTTACATTTACATATTTGACAATTTTCCAAGAGCAGATTGGCAACACTAATGTGTTAAAAAAAAAAAGAAGTGTGCATGCATGTCCATATCCGAATGGTTGCACATCTGCTATATTCTTATTGATTTCATTTTGTTTATCGCTAAGCTATTGAACGTAGAAAAACAAAAACATATATATATATATATTTGTTTGTTTGTTTTCTTTTGGGTTTTCTTGTTTAGATTTGTTTTCTTTTTTGTGATTGTGCCTGTATGATCATTTTCTCATTCCAAGAGTTTATGCTTGTGCCAAGGGTTTCTTACTTCCTACTTTGCTGTGAAATTGTGCCCGTGTTTTCATCCACCAAGACGACCTCTTATTGCAAACCCAGGCACTCAGTGCAATTTCCATGGCCATAGTTAATAGAGGTACACACACAGTCCTATTTAAAATCACATCAAATGCTTATCTGTGTATTGACTTACACTTTCCCTTAAATCCTTCATCCAATATAGCTTTTAAACTGCATTAAGCTACCTTGAACCACCACTGAGACAGGAACTCAAAGAGTTAGAGCAGTGGAACAGGCTCAGCTCACCAAATTCCCTTTGGTATCACGTTAGCATAAGCAAACTGCTTATCCATCAAGCAGAAACATGAAAGCATTCAGTACGAATCCCATTTTAATCCACTTGTTCAATGAACTTTATTACACTCGCATCAAGCAGCTTGAGGACCTTAATTGATCAATTAAATTTTATGACGTGGAATTTTCAAAATTATTTCCATGAACTTCTGTGCTGCTCAGCACCAGATTGGAAATCTATTCTCTATAGATTCTCAGTTCATCTGCAGATTACAGGAGGTGTGTTGGAATGTGTCTTGACAATTTTTGTCAATGTTTAAACAAATGATGTTCAGAAATCTATTTTTCATGCCTAAAGATGAATTAAAATCCTCATTGAGGTTGTCGTAATTCATGCATGAAAGGGTTAAAGTAAAACTTTACTTCATAGGTGAGTACACAGGTGGGCTAATTAATTTACTTATGCACTTTCTAAAAAATATAATGCAAGTTAAACTGAGATGTGTCAAAAGTACAGCCACCAGCTAATAATAATGACGAGACATTTTTTTTTTTTTAGTTTTGTAGCCGTTGATACAGACTAGCACGTTTGGGTGGGATGGGTTTGTACACATCATTTCTCAGGGTTCTTTCCAACATGTCAATTTAACTTGGAAATCAGGCAGTTTGTTATAGTTGGGGAGAAAAAATGCTTTAACACATTCCCTTGGCTTTTTTTGGAAACACTACTTTCATTGAAGACTGGAAAAAAAGCTGATTTAACTTTGTTAAAATTCACCTCTAACCAAAATTGCAAAGTATTTCCCACTAACAGCTGGCCATGCTGCTATGTGCTTACCCCCCCCTGTGTTCGCCTTAACCTAAATAAGTTGTTTCTTTTCTGTACCCTCATCAGGTATTCTTCACATGGGCGATGGAGAGAACGTCTTCATCTCCCAGCAGCCTCCTGTAATCGGCAGCGTGATGGGGAATGGGCGGAGGCGCAGCATCTCCTGCCCTAGCTGTAATGGCCTTGCTGACGGAAACAAGCTGATGGCCCCTGTTGCTCTGGCTTGTGGCTCAGATGGAAGTCTGTACGTGGGTGACTTCAACTATGTGAGGAGGATTTTCACCACGGGGAATGTCACCAGCGTCCTGGAGCTCAGGTAACGGAAGAGTAGCCTACTTACTTTCGCTCAGGACCATGAGCTCAGATGGGCTTGTATACAGGTCATAAACCACAGAGGTCGATTGAGATAGACAGAGATGCCCTAAAGGCAAAGGATTGATGGTTCTGCCTCTCTGATTCACCTGTATCAGCTGGAGTTTGGATCTCATAAGGGATGTAGAGGATGTAATAAGGTCTTAACAGAAAATGTTGAGGAAAGATTAATTTCCTACTGCTCCCAAGGAGAAGGTTGAGTCGATTTAAAAAAAAAAAAAAAAATCACAATATTTTTTTTTTTTTTTTTTTTTTTTATTATTTTTTTTT
>VURO01009175.1:3466-13621 GCA_015108175.1 Pelvicachromis taeniatus
ACACACACACACATACACACATATACACATATACACATACATACATACATACATATATATACACATACATACATACATACATACATACATATATATACACATACATACATACATACATACATACATACATATATATACACATACATACATACATACACACATACATACATACATACATACATACATATACACACATACATACATACATACATACATACATATACACACATACACACATACATACATACATACACACATATATATACACACACACACACACACATACATACATACATACATACACACATATACACATACATACATACATATACACATACATACATACATACATATATATACACATACATACATACACACACACACACACACACACACACACACAAACATACATACACACACACACACACACACACACACACACACACACACACACACACACACACACACACACACACACACACACACACACACACACACACACACACATTACACTGGTAATCACTTATCAGGAGTCCAAATCACATTAGTTTTGTCTGTGCATTGCATTAGAAGCATAATAACCTGAAGCTGTTTTCTTTAACAACAAAAAAAAAGGCTCCACTTATTATAGAGGCACACTTTGAGAAATGTACGGTGTGTATCTGCAAAGCTTATAAAAGGCAACGCAATAAAAGGCTTTGATGGCTTACAAGAGTTTCCCCTATTTCAAGGCAGGCTGTTTTGAGTATGTTCTGTAATTTTAAGCATTGTGTTGATCGGTTACTTTTTCTCTCATCTGCCAATAAAACTGCAACTGGAACTGACATTCCCGCGACCAGCTATTCATACCAAAGTAAAGGGCTGTATATAATCAGACAGGAAATTCAACAATATTCTTCTTCTGAATTCAGAAATGTGCTCTAATATTTCTGTATGCTGAAAAGTTTTTTTTTTTTTTTTATGCCATAGCAGATGGTCTGAACAGGATCAAAAGTGTGAGCGGGGACTTCTGCTTCTAACTGTAAAACAATATCCTGTGTAATGATCTCCTGTGTCCTTCCTTTACCCCAGACATGTTGGGAGTCTGCACATTACAAGAGTTAGGCTGCTGGTGCTATGTTGCAAGCTGTTTCATCTCAGAGGTTTCCTGTGGAGTTCAGAAGTGCCATGGGGCTGTTTTTCCGAGAATCGGTCCTTGTTTTAAAACGGTGACGTGATGCACATTTCTTTCAGTGGTTTCCCAGTCCTTCACTAATCTACAGGTGACAGTAACGCAACAAGACACGCCTAATGATGACAAAGGCAGGGGAGAAGAACACTTCAAGCTCATGAATTTTTGAAAGAGGCTTTGCAATTGCTTGATAAGTAAGGAAATACACATTTACCATTTTCTCACTTAACTGTCTGCACCTTCCGTTGAAGATCTCCATTTACAAGAATATCATCCTACACTTTTATGTTGTAAACAACAGCTTCTGTTGCTTAACCTTCTTTGACCTCTGATTCTTGTTGTCTAGTAAGTGCACTAGAAGGGTTTTTTTTTTTTTTTTTAGTTTTTGAAAGCCTGGTGCAGATACAAACTGTGTTTTAAGTAGCAGTTTGCAGAATTTCTCTGTGCATTCCTTGCAGATGGTTCATTAACACTATCTAGACACTGAGTAGTCAGGATCCCTAAATATTCAAGGATATGAATATAAGGAGGCTAAGGATACTCACATAAAGCTGAGCTCCACCAGGGTGACAGCCAGTTCTATAAGGACCCCTGCCTTTTTTTTTTTTTTTCTTTCCTGGATGTGGTTAGAGAAAGCCACTGAGAAAAAAATGAATCATTATTTTCTACGAGATGATAATAAAAGTGGACAGCAGCATCTAATTCATCTGACTCTGAGCACAGATGATGCAGTTTCCTAATACTGAAAAACAGTCATTCCAGTGTCTGCCTAAATGTTGCTGCTGATCAGATGAAATGATCCCATATAAAGGACGACATGTCAGATATCTCCTCCTAAAAATACAAAGCAGATCAGGGGATAAAGAAAAGAGTTTTTTTTACTTTGTGAATATTTCACTGGCAGTAATTGTACCAGATGTAAGTTTCAATAAATAATTTGCTATTTAATAAGGAAGACACCAAATATTTGCTAGTTTCTCAGATGAGAACATTCGCATGTTTGTTTGTTTTTAAATTTAGCATTTTTATTTTGAATGATCAGGAAAAAAGGGGCAAGAAATGAACTCAAACTCCTGGACTCATTGTCAAATTGTACTTTAACCAACACAGGTAAGCACAATGTTTCTCTTGTTATGTTAGGTTTAACACTTGTTTGAAAGCTTTTAATCTGCTATGTTTAGAGACAATTACATTCTATACAATTCAATATTTTTAGATAGTTTTTATAAAGTGCCCTGAGGCAGCTGCTGTTGAGACTTGGCAGTATATAAATAAAATGTAACTGAAATGAACTAAACTGAAAATCATGCCTCACAGTAACATAAAGTATACATAATCTTAAAAAGTAGCAACAGTGACAGTATTAGAAAGTTTTTACTATTTGTACTGTGTGATATGTAATGTGTACATGTGTAATCGCCTACAGTGGAATCGGTGCTTTTACAAGGAGATGTGTGATGGAGGCATGGGGCTCTGGAGATGAGCTGCTCCTCATCCACTACACAGCAGAGGTTCATACAAGAAGTGGTTTGAGTGTTTGTAGTGCCACAAATTGTGTTTATGTCTGGGGGGTCTGGTTCGCCTTCACTGTGCAATTGTTGTTGTTGTGTTATTCTATTTATTCCATTTCATTCTATTTGTTATTTTAATGCAGGCCTTGGAAGGTCAGAGACAAAGTTTATGATGCAGGTTTTTGCAGTTTGCTGACCAGTTTCTGAAGAATGATGGTGTTTGATGCAGCTCTCTGAAGTCCTGAAGTCTGAAGACATAATGGTTTGGATCTTTTAGGTGAGGATGAGATAAGAGGTAGGCAAAGTAATGCGCATCTAGCTTAGTGGTAGAAGATGCTTCGGATTTGTGACAGCGCACGCTTCTCGAGTGATGTTCCTCACCTGGTTGGGCATTAAGACCAATGTTGGGTCCTCATAGGGTGGGGTGTTCAATTGAGGAGACTTGCTGGTTTGGTGTGTCAAATGGGGAAAGAACTGAAAAGTGTCAGACAGCTTGTAGTCATCACTGGGTGGTCTTTTTGTCCATCAGTTCATACTTAAAACCTTTCCATATGCTTTGGAACAGTTTGTTGCTAAAAAAGTTCACAATGTGCGCATGTCGCTTTGAAGTTTTCCCCATGTTTCAGGGTTGTTTGTCACTTTATCTGACATCTCCATCCCACTCCCTGAGTGGTATGCTCACACTGCTGTTTATCCATGGCCTCAGGTTAGGAAACACCGAAGAGGCATTTTTATGTTAACACATTTTCTGTGCAAAAGTTTATGTAACTAGGGACTTAACCAGCATGAACCTCTAGGCCTGATTCTTCTGCAAACAAATCCCACTCTGTGTTATCAAAATCATGTTGCAGCACTGAGGTGGCTTCCCCAGGCTGCACTTGTACTGTCTTGATAGCTGTTTTTTGGGGGGGGTAGATTCATGAGGTGTAGTAAATATTGTTTGAGAAGACTAGACTTTGGGTGTTGTCTCCTCTTGTTGGAAAGTTGACATTTCAGTGGATGACCAGCTTAAGCTCTGGTTCAAGTCTCTGTCAGCTTAGTACTATCATATACCTTTTAAGTGTTAGCTTAGTATTAGCACGGAGAGGAATACTTCCATGACTGTTAACATCATGAATTCACCCGAGAGTAAAAATGTTCTGCACATCAACATAAAAGACTCCCAGTCCAGGCAACAGAGTTTTTCCACATATAATACACATCAATGCAAAATCCTTAGCTCTTCCTTGAGTCCCTCACCTTGATCTGCTCTATAAACAAAACTAGCAACTAGCTTTATGGCTGCGCCATCTCTGTGATGACTGTCACACTGTGCGTCATTTTTCTCAGTCTCATGTCATTCTTCTTGTTTACAATAGACCAGGAACTGCAAGTTATGGGCTCAGAAGCACCGGTTTAAACAGGTTCACCCAATCATGGGCATTATATGCCCTCCATAGCACATCTCGCCCTTTGGTTGTCCCTGACCATCCATGTGAGGTCAATGGAAAATTAGGATCCATCCATCCATTCACCATTCGCAGCCGCTTATCCTTTTCAGGGTCGCGGGGGGGGGCGCTGGAGCCTATCCCAGCTGTCTTTGGACCTGTACACCCTGGACAGGTCGCCAGTCTGTTGCAGGGCTAACACACATAGACAGACAACCATTCACACTCACAGTCACTCCCGCATTCACACCTATGGGCAATTTAGAGTTTTCAATTAACTTATCCCCACAAACTGCATGTTTTTGGACTGTGGGAGGAAGCTGGGGTACCCAGAGAGAACCCACGCAAACACGGGAAGAACATGCAAACTCCACACAAAAAGACCCCGGCCTGATGGTGGAATTGAACTCAGGACCTTCTTGCTGTGAGGCAGGAAAATTAGGATTCAAATGTCAATAAGTATAAATCATACACTTTGTCCCATCTGAACCACCAAATACTCTTTGATAAACTCCTAGTCACAGAATTGCTCACTTCATTGCTTTTGTTCTGAAGGCGGTATTTTTTAATTTACATATATTTATGCAAGCAAAATGCAGCTTCAGTATAAATGCACTGTAACAGATGTTTATAGAAGTTGTAAAATTGCTAGTCATTGAAAGATGTCAGCTCACATTTAAAAAAAAAAAAGAAGAAGAACGAGAAGAAGAAAGATTGATACAGAATGTTGAATTTTTAACAATACATGGACTTATATGTAAAGACGGAGGTAAAGTTGTGTGCTTAGTTAGTTTGTGGACAGCAGATTGCTGTGTTTAACGATGACAACTTGAATCACCATTAAGAGACTAAACACGCAGAGAAATACAATTCTGCACTGATGCAAAGTGGGAATCTCAATCTTTTTTGGCAAAGCTGCAAAAGCAACAAGAACCTTTTACTAAGCTTTACACATCTAGGGATGGAGTATTCAAGCCCAGATTTGTCATTTCCCACAAAATTCCCCCAAAACATCTCTTATGGGAGTTTCTCGACGTGTGTTTGGTAGGTTCTAATCCACTAATATGCTCTGTGAAAAAGGATGCATTCGAAAATATGGCTTTTTTTACACACTGGATAAGTAATATCTGTGTGAATATATTTAATTAATACTTCATTAAAAAAAAATTTCAGGGTGAACTATTCTTAATTCAGCCGTTCCCTCTGACTGTGTTTCGCTGGATGAATATGCACCATTTATTTCTTTGAACCAAAATAAATATTCTGGCATGTGAATAAACTAGTGATGTAAGTGTTAACGTGTTAGTTAACGCAGATTAATCCGTGTGAGGGGTTACTCTGCTTTACCCAGTGTTGTCAACGCGTTAACGTTGACAGCACTAGAATAAACATATCTTACCAATCAGACTGCTGCGTTTGACAAGTGTAGCTCAAAACATACCTCAAAGACACACCAGTACAGAATACACCATCACATAGAAATAGTAAAATAATACTAATTTACCTCAGACACACAGCTAGACACTGCTCCAGGTGAATCGGCTCTCCAAAATTATTTCTCTACCGCCTCAAATATGGTCCCAGCTCTGTTAACAAGAGCTCAATCTGCCCCACTGACATGCTGAAATATGTACGAAAGCAGTCGGGGTACAGCTTAAACTCCTGGATCAAACCATGAAATGTTTCCTGCTGCTGCCTTCTCTTGAGAACTGCATGAACTCAGATTCTCTGTTTCATCCTTTTCCTGTTTAGAAACAGCTCATCATGGCTTGATGTTGACTTCATTTTTTTCATAAACTTTTGTTTGAGGA
This sequence comes from Pelvicachromis taeniatus, assembly GCA_015108175.1. NCBI lineage: Eukaryota > Metazoa > Chordata > Actinopteri > Cichliformes > Cichlidae > Pelvicachromis > Pelvicachromis taeniatus. The sequence goes on from VURO01009175.1 coordinate 9,387, forward strand.
TGAATTTTCTGAAAAAATGCAATACGTTCAGTGTGCACATACATCATTCAACAAGTTCGCATCTGAAAAATGTTCCATTTTGTGCCACTTTTATGCAAGAGTGTGTAATGGCCTTTAGTTGACCCTGAATATCCACAATACACAACCCATGTATCTTTATACTTGGGATAGTGAAAGAGTTTGAGAATATGTAGGAGCTGGCTCAGTTAATGTGGACCCTCTGTCTCTTTAGCAGGAAGTAGTTAGGCTAGCTGCACTCGAATGGAAAATCTAGCTGTTAGTCATAATCTCCATTTCTTAAATTTGGGCTTCGCTTTTCCTCACTTCTAATATGACTTAATCTAGTAAGTGACATAATGTGAGGAAAATGTCTCCAAAAAGCGTGGCATCTCTTCCTCGGAGCCTCTGTTTTTTGGGGGGGATGTTTTTGTCCATCGTACACATCGATCTATTTTTCCTGCTGATATGTTGATGCGATTCATGACCATGTTTTGGTAAGAAACAAAGTTGTGTCTGTGGTGGGATGTGTATGTAATAACCTGTTATGTTATAAACTGTTTGGATGTGCTTGGGGGAAAAGGAATTTTTTTTTTTCATATAATAGTGGTGATCCCATCAGCTGATTGTGCTTCTCAGTATGCTTGGCCAGAGGAGGAGAAATCAGAGTTTCTGACTTGAGCTTGTCAGTCTGGTGCACCACTTGAGTCACCTGACTCAAACAGACTCTCCTCCACACAGTCCTCATTCATAAAGTGCTTTACAAAGCCAAACATTACAGCTAACAGGTGTTGGAAACAAGTGCTTCCAATGAAGCTAGCCAAACAACAAAGAGCCACTTATTGCTAAAAAGAGAGACATTGAAAGCTCTTTGTTGCAGCCAGGGCCATCAAAAAATGCTATCTAGTTTTAGTCAGCTTGTTTTTCCTTGAGTTATTAGTTCTGTCATTATTTAGGTAACACTAATTAATTTAAGTCTATTGATCGTAGCCAAACAGCCAATCCAGTGATGTCAAGTTCTGTACTGACACAAGATGGTACTATATGTTCCAAAAACATTCACGTTCAACACTTATTTCTTAAATTCACTTTCACAGACAGTTTAAATCTCTGTAAGTTTTAGATAACAGGGCGCCTTGGTGTAAATGAGCCTCTGTACATGTAACATTTCATGCCCTCTAAAGAATCTATGACAGGGACTGATTTCTCAATGGATGCAAAATCATGCTCGGATAGACTGGTTATGAAATAGACAGCCATCAGTTGTAACACCTGCCAATTTGTCCCAAGTCTGATTGGGAACAATGCTGAACTGTTAAAGCAAGTGCAAAATAAAAGTGTCTGAAAGGAGAGTCAGTGACATAGGCTACCACACAGCTGTCAGTTTACTCAGCCTTGGCAAATTCCTAAAAAGAGCTGAAATTCTTTTGTGATGTTTTTGATGTTATAGCTCTTCCATATCAACCTCAGATATTGAACCTGACTTTGACTTGTTCATATCCAAAACAGACTGAAAGTAACACTTTGTATAACAATAAAAGTATTTGAAATTCAGCAAGAATATGCACAATTGTTTTTGTTGTGCATGTTGTTTAAATAGTGAGAGAATGTTGTTGTTTTGTCTGTGCCTAGTTCATATTTTCCTTGGCTAATTGTAATATTTATTCTTATCAGTAACAGTTTATAAAGAGATAAAATTGATATTAATATTGGGCAGAATTGAGTTCAGCTTATTTGTGCAGCCCTACAAAACAGTCCCAGTTTTTCATGTGGCCCCTTGAGGAAAATTAATTTCCCACCCCTCGGTTACCCTAGCCCACTTCTCTCACTTCTCTTCGTGGTCGTGCCACTTCATTAGTGGGACAGTTATTCCTGTGGAGAATGGTGTGCACAACATCTTCAGCAGGATAAAAACTGCCTCAAATACAAGGTCCGTGTCATAGTCCCTGATAGATGGTAGAAAGATGGTAACTGACGCGTCATATCACACCAAGGCTGCTTTTTGTTGATGAACAATAGATTAAGAGAACTGAAAACATGAGGGAGAGAGCAAGAGAGAGCTGAACACCTGCATCTACACATGCCACCATCAACACCACTGCAATTCTCTTCACTTTGCCCATCTTTTCTCTGCTCCATGGACCTCTTTGTGGGAAAGGGCATGGATGGTGATCGCACACATTGTCTTCTTTTATTGTTAATTTCCATTAAAATTAATATCGATATGCTTTAATTAAAACACACATGACTCTACAGACTTATCTGTGATAACTCCACATAACAGTGCACCAACTATGTTTCTACCCTTCATGTGGACTTCATTTAAGTATAACAGGAATGACAACTTGTCTGTGTTATGTGCAACTCTCCTAGTGTAATCCCCACCAAACGATCTGAAACAGATTTTTTTGGAGCTTCCAGTCTTCCCAGTGGATACCTGGGCAAAGAGTTCCTGTTACATCCACAGGTAGCGCTTTACAAATGTAGATATGTATATAAAAAAAAAAATAAAAAGCTAGATTTTTGTTAGATAGTAGCAGATAAATACAACCCCAATAAAATCTTTTACGCTCTGCATGGAGTGTTTACCTGACAAATGTAATTTGTCAGTAGAAGTCAGACTACAAAGAGAAACAGAAAGCTTCTGGTGAAAATCCTATCCTTTAGAGATTCTGCATGTTCATCTGCATTTATATATTCTGGAAATGAGCCTATAAGCACACTATATGGACTTAGGCTTAGCAGTATGTTGTGTAGCAAAGTGAGTGTGTCATGCAGTCTGAAAGACTGCAGACTGATTCTACTTTATGTACCAGATGAGCAATTTTTACTTAAGTCAGTCAGTGACACGTGAGTCTGGGATCCACTTCTTCTCAACACTTCCATGGCTGAACTGTTGTCCACAGGAATCTAATAAAAACAAGATTCTAGACTCTGAAACCGAAACTGACAAAAGGAAGACTCCAAGGAATGAATTGGATACTTTACTGGAAGCACAAACATGTCAGGCTCTCTTGCTTACAAACTACAGTAATTTAAGGTTACTCACAAGCTAGAAAGCCTCTCATTAGATAAGAACAAGTCTAACCTATTATATTACAAAAAAAGCCTTGTTTTGACCAGCACATCAACCGTGTAGTTTTGCACCACAGTGTGGATGTCTGTCCTGTATTCCCACTCCTATACATTATAATGCAAACAATGCTGCTTCTTCCGTATCACGGCTTATTCTTGTGAGAACGCTGACGTTACAGAAGCCGTATAAGAGTCCCGTTTAAAAGGCTCTCTTTTCAAAATAAGCAAATTGAAATAATTTCTGAACAATTACGTTCAAACAGTAATTTTCCACTCCCTTTAACAATATTTAATATATTTTATAGAAAATAAATATATTTTTTGACTCTAAGAGACCACTAAAACCCCCACAGACACTCTCTCCTGACTCTCATTTTGTTTTTTTCTATGAGGGCATACACATTCACTCAGACACATTGCACCATCTAACATATATTAGCTTGTTCACACTACATTTTAAGCACCTCACGATGTCATTTTTTCAAGTTTCCCCTGTGTGCATCCCCTCTTCTTTAAGCCTGTCACCACCACAGGCAGAAAGACATCCTGTGGGGAAAAATGAGTGTGCGCCCACACATACACACACACAAGACAGAAAAATGTAGTGAAGGAGACTTTGACATTTGGCTAGTGAAGCTCCTGTCATCTTTGAAAATGTGTATCCTACACATTAAACATTCAGGACGGAATATTAAACTGACCTCTTTGCAAATGTGCAAAGAGGAAGATGTCAAGAACAGATTGCATTAAGGCAACCATTTACCCATGTGACTTGCAAGCGCAACAAAGGAGAAATAACACTATTATTTCCTGTCTTTCTCAAACATATGCAACTGCATGATGTCAGCATGACTTGAAAATGAATCCTGAAATATGGAGAGCGATTCTGATGAAGCTACTGTCAACCACTGGCCCAGCATAATAAGATTCACCTGCCTTAGAGGAATCTTCTTCGCAATATAAGGGGCTGCCATTTACAGTAGCACTGAGTGGTTCCTATAGCTGTAGTGACGTTTCTGTGCACTTCGATTTTAGCAGTGAATAAGATGTCATTTGGCTCAAGGAGCTTCAGCCTGTAGACCAAGCAGCAGACAGCCTCCATGGGTTGATTTTTTTTTTTTTTTTTTTTTTCACTTAAATTTTTTTTTTTTTTGGGTTTTTTT
>VURO01009175.1:13641-27234 GCA_015108175.1 Pelvicachromis taeniatus
GAACTCTGTGACTTTCAGTGTGTTGTTATTATGAAACTGAAATGCATGTTCAGTGCCGATTCTTTTTAAACCCGTGCCTTTCCACTGAAATGACTGCATTTTGAGTGTTTATAAAAATTTCACATTAACAGTAGTATCATTTTAAATCAAATGATCTGAACTTCCTGACTTAATGTTGTCTTTGGACGATGTGTGCTGTAACGGGATCATTAATTAGGACAAAACACAAGTGTACTGAAACCAAGACTGACATCTATGGGTCCAGCCGACAAAATGAAAATCTCAATTGCAGTTTGAGGCTGCAAATGCAGAGTGCACATTACAATCTGTCAAACACTAATGTTGTTGTTATTGTTTGACAAATGCCGGGAAGCTGGCATAAGAGAGAAAATACCACAAAACATAGAAGAAGAAAAAAAGCAAAACCGTCAGCCTTTAATGGGTGAACAAATTATAACTTGTTTCGTTAAATATTCAACATGCACATGTTCTCAATTGTTGAAAAAAAAAAAAAAAGGCTGTACTTAAAAGCTTTGCGTTTTGCGTGTGAGCGTGCGTGTTGTGTTTTGTTTGAGGAGACTAATTTGGTGCATCCACCCTTGTTCTAAGTGTATGGTCATTGCGACGCCCTTTACTCACCTTGATTTGAGGTTCCCGGGTCCGACAGGATACTTTTAAGAAAGAACAAAAACACGCAGTATTTCCCACCGGAGCTCATCGTTGAGTCAGACAAGTGCGCTCAGAAGTGAAACGTTGCAGAGACTCCTAAACAGATCTCCCCGCTGAAAAGGTAAGGTTTGTATCATAAAGGAGGATAGTGAAATCCCCCCCCCCAGTTTCCAGACTCAGGAGGTCACGGTCGCATCCACGGGAGTTCGTTCTTTTTCTTTCTTTCTTTTTCCTTTTTCTTTCTTTCTTTTTTTAGGCACGCATACCGGACACCTCCGTGTGAGCACGGGCAGACGAGCGATCTACACCGCCAGTCATTGTGCGCAAAACCCCGACAACTTAAGCTGCAGTAACTTAAAATGATAACAATACTTAATTCGATGAGTATTCAGCTGTGAACCTCAAAACACGCACAGGGTAACGTTTGCAAGCGCACAAAACGACAAAAGTGTCCAAAAGCGAAGTTGCCCGACGACTATGTGTGGCAAAGTCAGTGGGCTGCGCTTGTTAGTCAGTGTTTTCATCCCCAAGCGAGAGAAGAAAAAGGGAACAATCCCGGACGCCTTACTTGCAGCCGGTGCATCCCCTGTTGTTTTTCTGTATCGCTGCGTGTATCTCGCGCTCTCTCTCCCTCCTCTCAGGATAGGAGAGATGCTCTGGCGCAGGCTGAGGAGCTGATTTTTTTTGTACCACAACCAGAGATACAGCTGTCAAGTCCTTGCAAGCAAATATAACTTGTTCTTTATGATATGTGACCTCATTTCTCACTTTACATCATATAAAATGCGTCATTTCCATCGGCTTCTGCTGTGGTATTGATTCAATGGGACGTTAGGGGAAATAGAGGGAAATATGAAGCCATTATTAGGCTAGTGTATCAATTCTGTGCTGTGATGTAGGTTATACCTGCATTGGATTATGTTGTTGGAATAGTAATGTGTCTGGGGCAGTTTCTATTTATGGTGGCAGGGAGGAAGGAAAGCAGACAGATATGGTTTAAGTTAATACAGAGTATGATGGGCTGGGTGTGCATTCAAACAGGCACACACATAGATCTTGCTGTGGGTGTCTTATTAGAAATGCACCAAATTAATGATTTACAGTTACACTGTAAGCTTTGGATAAAACATGTGTTGAGAAGACTTTCATCTCGATTACAAAGACCTGTCCTGATTAATGGTCTGTGAGCCTCAAGCTGTAACACAATAGTGGAAACAACTGTTAGAGTCTGCAGACAGAGCGATGATATAATCACCGTTTACACTCCAAAGTTACGGGTCAGCTGAGGGAGAGTAAAGGTGCTGCAGCACCCTTACATCAGCCATTTGGAGGACACTTCAGCAACAGAGAGTGATATTTTATTCAGGCACAGCATGTGGTTTCTGCCAACAACTAGTGTCTACTGTAATCTTGAACAGAAAAATTTTAATGTGGAAAATACTGTTGCCTTACAGCCAAAAGTTCTGAGTTTGAATCCAATCTGTGGCCTTTCAGTGGAGTTTGGGCCATGAGGGGAAGATGGAGTACCCAGAAAAATCACACAGGGAGAATATGCAAAGACTTGTATGCTGTTAGATTAACTGGCAGTTCTAAACTGACTGTGAGTGTGAATGGTTGTCTGTCTCTACCCCTGCGATAGATTGACAACCTGTCCATGATTACTGAGACTAACATTGGTAAATCTAATTGTTATAACCCAAAGCAACCTTAAACGTTTTTTTTTTGTTTGTCTTTTTAATCAGGTTGTTAATCAGGAAAAAGGGCAACTGAATGAAACCTGAATGGAGAACATCTGCTGTCAGTGGCTTCTTGTTTAAGAGACTGCATTTACTTTTAATTAAAGTTTCAGACAATTTAGCCAATTTTAAGTAGAAAAAAAATGTTAACTTTCAAAATGAACTTTTTTAACCTCCCTTTCTTTAACTGCAACTTTGTTTTTATAACAAATATAGATTCAAGAGAAGCTAAGGTATTGATTTTGAAAAAACACCTGTTATTTTAAATATTCTGATGAAGTATTTCTGATTTCAGTCCCTTTTAATGAAGGACTTGGAGCTCATTGGGTTTTTGGCTATGACTCAAGCGGTTAGCTAGTGTAACATCACCTGGTTCTTTCAGCACTAACGATACAGTGGTGCCATATACAGCAGCCAGCAAACCAGCCTTTTTTTTGGTTCATTATAAAGTCTAATGTACATCAACAACAACAGAGTTTAAGCCTTCTGATAATGTTGCTGCAGGGCTCTGGGAGTCGCGTCAGTTTTCTCTACAACAACCACATAAAAATCCTGGAAACGCCCCTGGATCTCACAGACAGTCATACCTGAAAATGACCGTATTTTACAATATATATATTTTTTAAGTAAAAAAATCGAAAAAGAATAAAGTAAAGTATTTTCACTTGGTTTCGGCTTCATGTTTTTCTCTTGTATCCTCCATTTGAACTGCTGTTTGAAAGACTAGTGGCTATTGATCCTAACGGTCAATTTTAAGCCATTTACTTCCCGCAGAGGGAATTGAATGTAACTGCTTTCCATATTTTCATGATTCTATTTTTGCTCTATAGGAAAACGGAGTGAGTGCATTTTTCCTACAAACTTTTTTTTCTCAAAGAATGAGTCCTCATTAAAATCATCCATTTCCCAGAAATTTGGTGCAGATATTCAATATTTCCTAATTAGTGAAGTTGTCACTGTTACATGCATGTTTGCGTCTGCAAAGTTAGATGTCACAGTGAGTGGAAGTTTAATCTATAAACTATGTTGTCTGACATCGGTATGTAGGCACCAGAGGAGTGAGACATCAAACAAAGGGGAGTACACACAGGAATAGACTAGGGCTGATGTAGCCACCAGAGACCCTGAGATGTCAATGAAATTTGGAGACATGTAGCAACGACAGGTGAAATAACTGCTTCTGAAGCAACGTTGATGAGTAGATATTGTTGACTGACAGATGACTGAGAGTCCTCTGGTGACTTGTTTTCAGTTAAAAAGTGATGGACAGAGAGGGAATCGCTTTATATAAGGATGGGCCTTTAAGAACCTACAGCTCTATTCAAATTATTACTTTATCACATCATGCCTATACATTTGATTATATCTAGGAACAAATGCAACAGGCTCCACCCAATGACTGCATAGTGACTGGAGGAAATGACGCCATCTTCCAAATAATCTGAAACGACAGATTTTCAGCAACAACCCTGTCAAGTTTCACGTTGATCATATGAATGAAGTGCAAACAACATTCATACATATACAGAGAATTCTTATATTTATTATACTGTACATAAATGGTATACATACTAAATGAATGTCTGTATATCTATAACTACACTCAACGAGACATCTGCCTTTGCTCACGTTTGCGATAGCAGGAACTTCTCTAGATTATCTAAGCAAATGTTTCTGTTGTGATTTATTATTTTGTTTTCCCCTTTTCTATTGTTTTTTTTAATTTGGCTTATTGACTTTTGTAACAGCAGCATCATTAACGCCTCTTAGCTTTACCCTTTACTTGCCGCACATGGTTTTTGTGTTAACTTTAAAAAAAGCACACAACCGATTCAACCTTGAATCAAAAGCACAGCTGTGGCTTTACACGAAAGCACCTGCCAAATGAATGAGTGTGAGTAGAAAGAAATACTACTTGGCTATTGCTGTACAGCAGGTGATTTTTAAAAGTAAAAGTCATGATAACTATAATCATGCAAACCAATGTTTCTTGATTACTGCGGATGGACCCTAGTAGCTTAACAACTGAGGGTCACGGCAGCGGAAAAAGCACCTGCTATTTTAATTAATTGGGATATAAATGGCAAAATGTTATGCATGTCCATCATATCGTTGCATGAGATACTGTATTACCATCTAAATGGCTGACTTTATTACCCACAGCTGTGACAGCACTGCTAAAAAGTGTAAATCACTAGTGTGTGGCCAGTGCAAGTTTTAGTCCTTCTTGTTTTAACAATGCTCCACCTGTCTGTTAATGTTCATGAATATCAGCCAAGTAAAGGGTCCACAATAACATCAAGCAGCACTGAAACCACCTTTGCCTCGAGACTCACCTTGTTGGGGAAATAAAACTTGAAACTTGAAATGAAATAGAGGCTGAGAACGGCTAACTGTCCTTGGTTTGTTTTTTAGTAAAATTACCGTGATTAACTCAAAGTAGACATTACTCAATCACAGGAAGAAGTAGAAGAAAAGGTTAGCAGTGTGGTGTAGTGATCCCTCAAAGTCACAAAGTGAGCAGAGTGGATGTGAATAGAGCGGCTTTAACAGTGAGAAGTCTTTCAAGATCCCAGGACAGAATGACCTGTGAAAGAATAAACCCTCATTAAGTCCTGGATAGGGATTATCACTCTTCAGCTGCAGACTGACTGGGACCATTAAGAGCTTTAGAGCATCATTTCCCGCAATCCATTTACTCTTACACATCTCCTCTGCTGTAGGACACCACACATTGTGCTGTCTGATTATTCCTAATGTTGTCTGCCTGTCAGGATACATTTTTGTTTGTCTTCCACTTTCAGAGTACCCATTCCTCCTCTCCCACTCTCCTCCTTTAGCCTTCGTTCTGTCTTGTCACACTCTTCAACCTTTTCCTCTCTGTGTTTTATTCTCTCTCCCTTCAGCCTTGTTGTTCATTCCCTCTGCCTCCTTCACCATCTCCTCTGTTTTTCCCCTTTCTCTTCCCTTCCACAAACAACCCACTCCTTCCTTCAGATCTTGTCCTGTTTTACCGAGCCACCTACGCCTGCATTTCTTCCCCTCCATCCATCTCATTCTGCTATGTGTGACCTCTCTCTCCCTCTCTCTCTCTTTCTCGCTCCCGCTTTTCCTCTCACTCTCTCATTCTCTCCCCTCCTCCCATCTTCCTCTTTCTGAATATTTTATGATTTGGTGGCACAGTGCTGAGGTGAGGAGCCTTCCTATGTCTAGAGCTTGCACAGCACAAATATTTACTCCTCAAGCCGAGCTTAGTTGAGTATTAGGACAGTCTAACACTGCGCGTGTGTGTGTGTGTGTGTGTGTGTGTGTGTGTGTGTGTGTGTGTGTGTGTGTGTGTGTGTGTGTGTGTGTGTGTGTGTGTGTGTGTGTGTGTGTGAGAGAGAGAGAGAGAGAGAGAGAGAGAGTGTTTGCCTTATAAGTAACAGTGATTACATGTGACATTGGCCCCAGAGGGGGAAGAAGGTCTTTGGTTTCATCCTTCTCTGATCTTACTGCTTCATTGCACAACTCTGAAGTGTTGCTCAATAGATAGATAGATAGATAGATAGATAGACAGACAGACAGACAGACAGACAGACAGACAGACAGACAGACAGACAGACAGACAGACAAAAGTTGGATAACACTGGGTGGGACAGGAGAAAGGAGGAAAAGAGAATGAAATGGGTAAAAGCAGCAGATAACGCGTTAGAGAGTGGGGAATCTCACGTTAGCTGCGCATTGACAAATGTCTGTTCTGTTTTGGCTGGCGAGAATGGAGCTCAATTGCAGGTCTGGAAGAACATCAAAACACAATTAAGGGCTGACATGGAACTGGTCATGCAGAAGAGTGAGGACAGGGGAAGGAGAAGAAGTGGAGCTAGGGGAAGGAGGAGGAGCGCTCAGCAAAGAGAAATGACAAGAAATCCTGATGTACGGGAAGCAGACAGAGAAACAGAGAGACAACATTGTTTTATCGGCTATGATTAGAAAAAAAAAGTTGCATGGAAATTGATCATGGTGCAGGTGTGAATGTGTGGTTTCTTACTTGTTCATCACACAGATTAACAATTTTTTTTGTACTGGAAATATGATTTAGAAAGACAAATTTAACTTCCCCATAACTGGATGCAAAATTACAATGCACAAACTTCCCTGAAGTCAGTGTGCAGACTGAAGAAATAATCCCAGATTAAGTCCAAATGAATACAGTTAGATCTGTGTCATGCATGGGTTCTCTACAGGCCAGATTTCAGCCTCTGCTTCCAAAAGAAAAAAGTAAATGATGGAAATGCATTGTCACATTGTTTTTCAGTAACCTTATTCCAGATTTCAACAGCTGTGTGACAGAGTGATATTTGAGTTGCACATGTATTTGTGATTCACACAAAATGAATCTTATAGTAACTTTGGTATTCCCAGACTCTTTATTCAGGTCTGTCAGGACTTTGAATTACGGACAAAAAGCTACAATTCAGCTTCAGCTGTTACCATGTTGTGCTAATATTACCAAATATTAGCGTAACATGGCCACAGGTGTGCTGAATGTAGCACAGCTGTGTCTCAGACCATTTACTAATAGATTGTTATTGGCCCTCAGTCCACTTATTTTCAATTAGTAAAAGTTAAAGGTAGTGCTTGAAGGCAGGTGGCCAGTAGGTTACTATAAAGACACGCACCAGGAGGAAACAGCAAATCCCAGGATGGAAAATAAACAAAGTCTGGAATGCCACTCAATTCTGCTTTTTTTTTGTAGCCTGTACATAAACAGAAATATAAAAAAAAAGTGATTTGATTATTTTATTATGTATTTATTCTTTTAAATGTATTCTTTATTTTATCAGATCACGCCAAGGCCGTGTCACCTCTCTGCACTCTTTGTTTTGAATATATCTCAGTCCTTTATAGGTCATGAACTTAATTATGTCGAGACAAAATGTTCTACATTTTGAGTCACAGCCCTTTCTGTTACATTTTCTATTAACGTTTTTTTCTTTTGAAAATTGCAATTATTATAAAGTCGCTGTATTGCAAAACTGAAAATATTATCTGCATCTGCAAGTACAAGAACTTACAAGTTACACTTTAGTGAACTGTTTAACTATAACTATCAACCAACATTTTAGGAAGTTACCACTGCTAATAAACAGCTCCGTGCTGAAAGAAAGGGGGTTATGAAAATAAAGTCATGTGTACGTTAAGTTTAATTTCCATTCTCGGCTCATTCTGCCCTTTTGCAGGCTTGTAATGTTTGATAAATCTTACGTCCCCTTAGGGGGAAGTTTCATTTTAGTCAAAGGCAGAAAGGTCACAATTAACATCTCGTTCATCTTCGTGTGATCCCGGGAAAATAATTATAACTGTGAAAATAAATAGATATGGTACAGATAACATACATTCAGCCCTTTCAAAGACATGCAAAACAGGACGCTCTTCACATCAGTCGCCATCGCCACATCGCCAAAGAAGAAATATCACAAAGTTTGAGCAGACCAGTGTTAGTAAAGTTGGCTACACTGAGTCTGACCTTAACTTCTCTAAGATATTAAATAACACTCTGACAGCATTAAGAGTCAGTAGAAGCAGATGCTTTTTCTTTATTGGGTTAGAGGATATAATTATTATTTTTGTTTGTTTTGTTCTGTTTTTGTTTTTATCAGAGTTTCTAAGCCTTTATTATTTGTCAGGTTGAATACCGAATAAAACAAATTAATTGGGGTAACATGGATATCTGGTTTGGTTATAATTCTGTTGGTTTTCACTTGTATTATTTTTGAACCCAAATGCATCTTATATCTCCTCATAAGCAAGGGAAGAAATGAAAATGGAGCGCTGTGTATCGGGTAGCGAACATAAAGCTCTTAAATGAATATCAACTTCAACAAGCAATTCACCTGAAAGATCTGAGAGAATTTGTTAAAACAGAAAGAAATGCTTCATCTTAGTCTTGCGTGGGTTGCTCAGAGTTTTGATTAAAGGTGTGGGTGGAAGTGGTAGAATTACAGTACCACCAGTACTACACAGATTATATCCTTAACAAATGCATGACAAAGCAGACATGGCAGGCCTAAAAAAACAGTCTACAGCAGATAAACAGTAAATGAAATTCATAGACAGAAATAGGGAAAAGTCAGCAAAGCCCTGACAGGATCTGAGAGCTCCTTCTGTCCCTTCAAATCCAAATCAGAGCCATCTACTGTTTACTGAAGCCTCATCAGAAATGGTCTTAGTGGAAGGGTGAGAAAAAGGCGAAGAGACTGAGATATGCTAAATTACACAGGCACTGAAAATCAGTGGCAACAGGTCTTATGTAGTGATGAATTACCCTATCAGCATTACTATTGCACAGTATAGTCAAATTAAACACTTACCTAAACTCTCTAAATATTTATAAAGAGTAAAAACAAAAAATTGAATGTTGTGTTTATTTAAATGGGATAACTTGAACACCAAGTTATATTAATGAAAACCTGACCACTTTGACATGTTGAACAGTGCATCCAGCATCCAATCTTTATATTTTATACTCTGAAAACTTTGAACTTTTAAATTTGTCAACTAAAAAAAAACAAAAATAAGACCTTTCTTGAGGTTTAAAGTTCACTAAATTTTCAATTTCCTTTCAAATACATGTTAGGTATTCAGCTCAGCATCTCAGGAGTAAAGAGAAGGTGAGATATCAAACATCTAGAGGACATCACATAAACTGCAATGTTCCCCCTCTCGCTGCCTACTGAGCTAATTTCCTTTGTTCTTAAGCTCAAAAAGGCTTTTAGTCGATGCTTGACCACATTTGAGCACCTACGAACACCTGTTGTTACACGATCAATGTTGGTGGCAGGAGGGGAAGCCCAGATTTGTGGTTTAGGAATTGGATTGAAGCTGTGTCTAAGAGGCCCAGTGGGATGCAGAATCCTCTGAGTGATTAAAGGATGTGAAAGGCTTCATGCCCTTCAAAAGTATTTGATAGCTACAGGTTTGCACACACTATTCTTCAATATAACAGACGGCATTAAAAACTGCACTCTGAACAGAAGTCATCTGTGTTAAAATTGTCAGACTGAAAGCAATTTTCCAGGATAGCCTGCAGCTTGCATGTTCCTGTGTAACATTGTAAGTCTGTTTATTCAAGCCCAAATAGCACTATTGGATAAATTGTTAATAGCTTGACATCTATGAAAAGCTCCTTTGCCGGCTCATTCTCTCTCTTTTAGGAATAAACCCAGGCCCTGTTTGAGCCAGTAGGACCCATGTATCAGTCCTCCAGGGGGATACTGCAAAGAAGTGTCATCAGGCTTGTGCCTTCTTGCTGACCAGAGAGAAAAGCACCATAGTAACTCTCAGCAAGCCAGATTATCCACGTACCCGAGCAAAGGGCTTTAAATGTATTTCACACAATACTGTTTTTCTTATGCATGGATAGCAATGCATCAAAACATAACAAATCTCCCTAATATGGCTCATGAATACATGAAAATATCCTTGCAGATGTCTTTATACATTTTTTGAACTTGAGGGTGATGTTACGACTGTTTGATTGGGGAACTGTCACAAAGGCATCAGTCCGCCATGACCCTGGATGACCCGCCTGGATGGCCTGTTTGGAAAATGGATGGATGATTTTGTCTCTTCTCCTTTCTCAGTTATTTTTAGTAGGTACACCATGCCTGGGTTGGATTTGGTTGACATGACAGCATCACACAGTTGCTGCAGATTTTTTAGCTGCACATCCATCACGAGGATCTCCATTCAATCCCAAAGGTGGTCTTCTTAATTCAGACAGTGGAGGCCATCTGTGTACAGTGAACTCATTGTCATGTTCAAGCAACCAGTTTTCGATTATCTGAGCTTTGTGACATGGTTATCCTGCTTTAAACAGCCATCGGAAAACGGTCACGCTGTGGTTATAAAAGGATGGACATGGTCAGCAGCAATACTCAGTCTGTGGTGTTGAAATGATGCTCATTTGGAACACAAAGGGTTCCAAAAAATACATCCCACACCAACACCATCACCAGCCTTAAATACTGATATTAGTCACAATAAAATTCCTTTTTCTTGTATTTTAACCTAATTTCTGATCCCTACATCTGAATCTAGTGCAGAAGTCAATACTCATCAGACCAGGAAATATTGTTTGCATCTTCTATTGTCCAATTTGATGAGCCACACAAATTGCAGCCTCAGTTTCCCATTCTTAGTTCACATTAGTGGCACTCGTTGTGATCTTCTGCTGCTGTAACCCATGTCCTTCAGGGTTCAACTTGTTCAATGTCAGAGATAGTCTTCTGCAGACCTTGGTTCTAATGAGTGGTAATTTAAGTTACTGGTTTCTTACAATCAACTTGAAGCAGTCTGTCCATTATCCTCTGGCACCAACAGGGGATTTCTACCTTGAGAATTGCTGCTCACTCGATAGTTTCTCATTTTCTGACCATTCACTGTAAACCCTAGAGATCGTTTTGTGTGAAAATATCAGTAGATCAACAGAAGTAAAATACTCAGACCAGCCAGTCTGTCGCCAGCAACAACATGTCACATTCAGAGTCACTTAAATGTCATTTCTTCAATATTTTTGATGTTCAATTTGAACTTCGGCAGGTTAGATATTTGTGTTAACGACCAGCTGTATGTGGTGTATATTACTAGTGATGCAGTTGAATTAACAGAAATGTCAGATGTTTGCTGCTGTTTGGTTGCCACTTTGGTCCAAGTTCAAATCTCTGACAAGTAATGGGTGCATAGCTATGAAATTTTAGACAGATATTCATAATTTATAGCATAAACCTTAATGAATTTAATGAACTTCTGACTCTTCTAGTAAGCGGTTCAAATTCGTATTTATCCTATGAAGAATCCCAGCATCTACTTTATGGATGGGCAATTACGGCTCACAGAAGGATGACTCATACAGAGTTTATTGATCTTCTAACGTGTAATGCAGCATTAACATGAGCTTTGCAATTGTGGTTCTGAGTACTTTGTGCATTGTGCATAAACATCAGCTAGCAGCTCTTAGTATTGTTTAAAAAAATGCCTTCATTTTCATCATACTTGTTTAGTTATTCTTGTACAGTCTAACATATGAGAGTTTGCCCTCCACTCACCTTCCTTATATTCATCTTTTGGCTCACTGGTCGCAATAAAGGTTGGCACCTCTTTTGACCCGCTGTCTCTTTTTGCTTCCTGCCAGCTATTTCTCTTCCACTTTATCTTCCACCTCATTACCTTTTAGTTAACATGATTAACCTTACTTGTCTGCAATTTGTCTTTAACAAGTGTCATACATTGTGCCATGCCTGAGTAAAGATTCAGAATATAACATTTGCAGTGATATCCATTTGTTTTCTCCAGCTGGACTTTTTTGTAATGTTCGTGAAACATATGCATGGAAATCCCACTGAGCAGAGAAAAAAATCTGTCACTGCACTGCAATACATTCTCACTTTATGTTGAAGACTGAGATTTGTATTTTATGCTCATTAATTAGGTGTTAATTGGGCAAAATGCAAATCCAACACATTTTATGTATCAGACTAAATGTGTTGGATTTGAATAATTGGACTAGGCTGTCTTTGGCAAAGCAAAATAATAACTTTATACTGGTTCAGCAATATACACTGAAGAGACACTTTATTAGGTACACCTGTTCATGCCAATCACATAGCAGCAACTCAGTGGATTTAGGCAAGTAGACACAGCCAAGATAATGTGATAAGCTGAACTTGATGAACTTGATGCGGACATGGTCTAACTCACATTTTCCATTCTCTTACTAAAAGCATGCTGGGAAAACTTGCATTGCATTTCTGACAGTGAGTTCATTAAGTGAGTACAGTACACAAAAATGATGGATGGGTGATGTGGAACGCTAACGTGTATCTATTAAAACTACAGCTGGAACTTCTTTAATAATTTAATCCCTCTAATTTTCAGATTATTGATGGGCAAAGGAGTGGACAAAACATGGCCAGGAAAAAGGAGTGAAGGTAATTTAAATGGTAGAAGGAGATAAAAGATTTATGTTATCATTTAATTGGGAGAGGAACAAAAGAAATAACAACTATAAACCTGATTTTTGCTTCAGACATCCCGATGCCTCAGTTGCTTCACAATTTTGTAACATTTTTTTTTTCGTTCAGAGCTAAACTAACTCAATCGTAGCATCTGCTACCTTTTTTAAAGTGTCGTTTGTATTTTTTTGTAAATATCTTACTTTTGAAAATGTTGCTCTCTGCGTTAAAAGTGATATTTTGAGGGTTTGTAATTGGTGTAGGTCATGCTGAAGAGGAGCTAATTTGACACACAAGTCTAGGAAAGTGATTATACACTGCTTCACAGTGTGACTAAAATCTCCAAGCACCTTTTAATAATAAATTTATTATTCATGATGATAATTGAACTACTTCTGTAGAACCATTTAGTCACCTGCATTATTCATTTAAACTTGCTGTGCATAATGAATGTGGCAAGGCAGCAACAACAGAAAAGACTGTCTGTGTCTGTTTTCACTCTTGGACCGATAGTTCCCAAAAGGCTTTCACACTTATGCTTCTTGTTGCTTGTTGGCACATTTCTACTGACATAAATTAAGAAATAATAACATTTCTGATTGTTCCAGTTTAGGAAGTAGTTCAAAAGGTTGATGACTTCTTGATTATTGATTAGGCACTTGCTACATGTCTAATTTAATAAAACACGTCTACATTGGTGAACATAGTCCATGATATGCTCTCTCTCTTGCTGTGTTTGTACGCAAGAACATTAATTTCTGGTGCACAGTGTAGTTCAGCTAATGTTCAGCTATGATTGTCATTATTGGCCCAATTACTTGGAGTCTCATGGTGTTTTATTTTAACAAGGAAACAGTCCCCATGCATAATATGAAAGGAACAGTCGTGCTAGGCAGGTTACTTTTGAAAATCAGGGCTGTTTTTAGATTTGAGCCTCTACTGCATTGGCTGGGGCCCTCGTGGTTTTAATGTGCTGCAATGCTCTACCCAATGCTTTTTGAATTTTGGATCGACGTCACTCTCAAATAAGTACTACATATTAAAAAAGAAAAAAAAAAAAAAAAAAAAATCCCTTCTGGCCCCTGCGGGCGGTCTATCCTTCAAGCTCAGGTCCTCTACCAGAGGCCGGGGAGATTGAGGGTCCTGCGCAGTATCTTAGGTGTCCCTAGATCTGCACTTTTCTGGACAGAAGA
>VURO01009175.1:31661-62785 GCA_015108175.1 Pelvicachromis taeniatus
TTTTTTTTTGTCCTCTAGATTTTAATGCGTAGTTTTCCTAAAAAAAAAAAAAAAGTAACCTGACTGAAAAGAACTTTCATCTTAGTTTCTCAGCTTATAATATTAACATATAAATAACCTTCACTCACAGCTCTCCCATCCAAACTTAAAGATACCAAAATAGAGACCATAATACAAAAAAGGAAAACAATAAACAAGAGAAGCACACCGAAATGACTTTGCTTTTTAATGCGTCAAAGAGTACATTGTATACAGATTCACGCAAGGCTGTGAAGACATGTGACACAACTTGAGCCTATATAAATAGCACTTGCAATCAGCTGAGGACACCCTTTACAGATGTGCATTCTCTACCTCATCAGACAGTCTGTTTACATGAGCAAAATTTATGAGTGTGTGTCTTACCGTTTCTGACACCGTAAAGTACAAGGGTGGACGAAATTAACTGGGACGATTTATGTCACTGGACAAGAAGATTCAAACTGAATACATGAGAATTTAGGTGACCTTATAGCAGCGGCACCTTATCCCAGCAGTCAATGGGTAGGAAGGTGCCAGTTTTTGACAAAACAGAAAAGTGCACAGAATATTAAATTCATTTGATCCTTTAAAAAAAAGCTTCCTATCATAGCCCAACAGTTATATGGAGGTGCTATGCTGAATCAGTGAGTGCTTGTTTTTTAATTAACAGGGAAATACTTGCTACTTTGAGCACATTTGTATGCAGCATCATATTTAAATGTATTATTGTTTTGGCCAGGTTTAACTTGTTTGTTTATATGCAGTCACTGCAAGGGTAAAACTGTCAGCGTGGCTGGGCATCTTTCATTGTAATGCCAGCTCTCCACACCTTCAGCTCTCCAAACTTCTTTGCATTGTTTTTTTTATTTATTTATTTTTGGGGGGGTGACACTGGGAAAGCAATCTCAACACCCACAACCATCAATATTTATCTTTATTATACCCGTTTATAGAAATGTGTATGTTCACATTTCTCTTGCAACAGTAACGATTTTAAAATTTAAGACAAAAGAATGATGCAATGATGCCCCGATGATTCAAAGTTTAGGCCAATTTCAATCCGGATTTACGTTTGCTTACAAGTTAGACAATTACAAAATCAATCTTCATATGTTCCTGACAGTTTTTCCATTTCAGCATCATTATATTTTCCACAGATTTTTTATCGTATCTATCTCTAATATGCAGCAAAATCATTATTAGCTTCATATTACAATCGGCCTGTGTGAGCTGTGTATTGTCTGTGGAAACAAACAACAGGCTATGGTTTGTTTTGTTTGCCATTGATATGGACATTGATATGAAGTGTTATTGCTGTCACCACATTTATTTCAGCTGATGTGAATTTCAGACCTTTTTGTGCCTCATTTACATTTACCTTATTCCTCTCTATCACACACACGCAAACACACTCTCTATGTCCTGTTATTAGGCAGTGTGGTGTGGGGAGATGATGTCTCAGTAGACCCCCTGCAAAAGACAGAGCAAGAGTTAGGACATTAATAGGCTGAGAAAAGCCATGCAGCATCACTGTCTACCTGTGTGCTAGGACTGGCAAGATCAAAGGCTGACTCTGAGAGAGAGAGGAGGGGGTAGAGAAAGACAGCCAGAATACACAGACACGGAGAAAGGGAGAGGAAAAAGTCATCCAGTGACAAGGAGACAGAGAGAATAGCGAGTTCTGAAAGCACAGAAGGGACAGGAAGGCAGGTAAAGAAAAAATCGACAGGGAGGATAAATAGAAGACATTCCCTTCTGCCACCTGCCTTATTGCTTACTTCAGTTTATGCGACACATTGGCCTCCATGTCACCTTCTCTATGTCTTGTGAAACCCTTGAAACAAGACGGGCACTGAACTTGTCTGGTCAGCACTACTGAGTTGTGCTAATTGGGAAAAAAAAGCCTGCAGTGATGGTGTTTTCCTCAAGGAATGATGTAGGTTTCTGCGGGGATGCAAAAATATACATGGCAACGTCCATTTCCCACCATCAGTTAAGATGTGAGTAAGAAAAAGAGCCATAGATCATTGTAATTATAGTCAAGTTTCCTAATATAAGTAATCTACACATAGAAAGGAATAAATGAATACATACACAGTTAATAAGTTAATAATAAGAGATTTTTTTAGGTTTGCCTTTGTGTAAAATTGCTGTGATGTACAAATCAAAAAATTAAGTTTATTAACTTTCATGCAGGAGAATCTACAGTACAAGAAAATTTTCAAACAAATACTGTACTGTATCTTTTCATCAGCATTCTCTCTGAAAGCGTCAACTGAACGCAAGGCTCTGTCTGAAATCATTAAGAACTGCAGCTCTATCACCACATCTGAAAACAGGCTGAAAAATTTGTGAAAGAGACTCAGACTTGTTAACAATGGGCTTATAGGTATGTGGATGTTTTGTGCTTTACTTTTTACATGACATTTTTGTGATCTTCTGTATATAAGATGCCAGGGGACTGCAGATGGAAATTAGCTCTGGAACAATGGATCAAATGGCAATATTTATGTTAGTATTGTACATGGCCTATTTTCAATAAAAACTGAAAAAAGAAGGAAAACGATGTGATTAAAGTACAATCTTAACTTTCGACCGTCATTTAAATGCTTCAGCAAAACTATTAAAGCAAAACTATTAATGCTTTAACAAAACTATTCTACAAAACAATTATAGCCATAGATCCCCACTATCAGTGGCTCACATATAGATGAATAATTTACTGACAAGCACTTCCGTGTTAGGTGGAGCCCTGTTTCCTCAGTATTTCATGATCAAATTAAGGACATGATTAGGCTGAAAAAATATAAACCTATAAGAGAAATAGCAAAAATTTCAGGAGAGACCAAATCAAAAATGTGGAACATTCATATTAGTCAAGAGACACTTCATGAGTGTGAATGCTGTGGGTTTATGATAAGGTGACAACAGTTGGTTAAACTCAAGAACAGGAAGGTGTAATGTACAGGTGAAACAAGTTTAATGGTGATGTGACTGGTGATAGAAGTAGCAGGATGAATTGTGACATTGTGACGAGGTCACACTCTCCTCAGATTCAGACAAATGCTGCAAAACTGATCACACAGAGCTTCACAGTACAAATGGATAATGATCCAAAACATACTGCAAAAACAGCCCAAGTCCAATTTCTCAAAGTAAAGAAATGAAACATTATTAAATGTCACCTGATCTCAAAGCAGTACACGGACCTAATTGTAAACACCCAAAACAAATAATACTAGTATTTTCTATAATTACAAAATTGTACACATATAATGTCTGATTAGAAACAGAAAACACTTCTGTTCCTTTGATTATTCTGTATCATGACACCCTAACGTTATATATTTACATATTATGACTGTTGGATGCAAGAAAAAAGCAGAAAATAGACTGACATGAAATTTCTATAGACATCATTAGGATGATCAATGCATGCCCATATGTTTGGAACATGGATTAATATGTCTAGAGGTAGGTTTGTGCACCCATTGGCCCCAATTTATCCACTGAGTGCATCCTGATGCCACCAAGTTCCAATTAAGCAATTAACAGACTCTACTGAGGATATCTGAGTTTGCAAGAATTTTCCTAACCAAAACTGAGAACATATAGACAAGTTGAAGATGCTTAACTTCACAAAACTGTATAGGGAAACTCCAGTTAGCAGTAAAAGACTCCAAATGTCACTTTTGAAACTAATCAAAAATTTTTTTTGTAAAAGACAAAGAAAACACTGAGGCTACGTCCACACGTACCTGGGTATTTTTTGAAAACAGAGATTTTTCTATGCGTTTGTACCTTCCGTCCACACGTAAACGGCATTTTCGATCACTGAAAATTGAGATTTTTAAAAACTTCAGCCAGGGTTGATATTTTCGAAAACTCAGTTTTAGCGTTTACGTGTGGACGGGGAAAACAATAAAAATGGAGAAAACGCAACATCAAACAAATACTTTTTTGACGCCTTTTTTTGACGTCACACTGTGCGCCACGTTATTTTGTTTCAGTGCGATGAATTGCTACAATGGCGGACTTAGACAAAATAATGTTACTGTTAATTTTACTATCTGCAGTGTTTCAAGGCTTACATAGACACACACACACACAGTTACTGTCCCTTCCATTTTTCATTTCCTGATTCTATGTGCCGTCTCTGTTTACTATTTCCCGCCCAGGCTTCTAGACTTCTGATTGGTCAATATTTCTACATGGTTAGGATTATATCGCCACCTGTTGCTTTGGCATGTTCCTGACAGCGTTTTCCTTTGTTTTTTCCGTTTACATGTGGGCAGAGATATTTTTCAAAACTGCACATGCAGACGAGATTAAAAAAAAAAGAAAACGGAAAATCTCAGTTTTCATAAAAACCCGGGTACGTGTGGACGTAGCCTGAAGCAAATCAAAGTAGACAACACAATACAATTTATTGCTGCAGCACATGGATGCAGTACTAATTTAATCAGTGGTAACTCCTAACTGCCCAACTTTTATCAAAATAGAAATAAGATGGAAAAATAGACATGGAAGAGATACTGGATACTGCAGCACACATTTCAGTGTGACTGGCTGAATATGAATAATAAATACATTACGTGTAAGTGCTTAAGTGCTAACATAAAATATGATGAATAGACTATTGAATATCCAATCTAAGCATTTTGAAGGTAGGCTCCAGGAAGGCTCCATTATTCCCGAATTACCTAAAACTACTCAGCAAAAATATGTTCTTTATTCAAGTGTCACCTATTTGATCCTTTAACACTGCCCCCCCCTGTGATTAATACTATATTAAAAACGTACTGTTAGCAAGGTCAGTGGGGGTGTCATGCTATAAGGGTGCATTATAAAATCTGTGTGTTTTCTGTTGTGTGTCAGAAGAGACGGGGCGTTGGTTGTATTCTCTTCTCCTAAGCGCTTAGTTATAATCAGCAATTACGCAATAAATTTTGATCTTTTCGACACTTGTGTTCCTGACTATCAATTCCTCCGTGTGTTGATTTCTCTCCGGTAACACCCCCCCCCGCTAATGTTTTTTTTATGAACCTTTAAAATCATTGGTATGAAAAATATCAGTTTTTAATCAGCTGCTTCATACGTCTCCCATCTGACTTCCATTCCCCTTTGGGTGAAGAATCTATTATTCATACTTTTCCTTCACTCAAAGCGTGTCCACTCCAACAAGGTTTGAAGTTGGAAAGCTGAACAGAAGTGAAGTAAAAACGAGACGAGGCATCTCAATTGAGGACACCTTTACCGGATGAACAGTCAGATCTTAGGTATGTGTTCCAAAGGGATTCATCCATGCATTCATTTTCTTAACTGCTTACCCAGCTTAGGGCTGCTAGTGAGGGGGCTGTAGCCAATCCCAGCTGACACAGAGCAAAAGGCGGAAGATGGGCTACTCAAAGGTGATCTCAAATACAGATGGATGGAAACTACAGATCTGACTAGCATGAGAATTAACCTAGTGGAATGCATAGAGTTTGGTTAATTACCACATTTTGAGTGGGCACAATAAATATAGGCAATATTCGCATATAAATACTGCACACCGAACATGTTTTTTTTTTTTTTTAAATGTCACTTAAATAGTTAACCATCTTTCGTGGGTATAATAAAGGGTGCCACAAAGTCAGTATTTCAGAAAATGAACAGGTATTAAAATAAATCCATTAACTGTACTATTTCTCTACAAGGCAGGGAGCATATTTCTTAAGTGCTGAATTAGAAAACTAGAATGCCTTAATGAATTGGCATAGATAATTCCCTTGGACCTGTGTTAGACCCAGTCCTTTTAATACGCATGCTCAAACGGGAAAACTTGAAGAATGTGGCTTTTTTTTTTCTTGGTACTGCTCACCATTCTGTTTCTGTAGCCTGACAGAGGGTTCAAAAGTGATTGTGAACCATTCTTAGTAATGTTTAAGCAGTCAGTAGTATCAATTCACATCTGGAAATGGCATACATTTGTGCCCAGTTCTGACCTGCTTTCCAATTTGCATAGAATTTGTGGATAAGTGATGACTCATTACTTAAAACAGAAACGACTTGGTAGGTTTCTTTCAAATGCCACTTTGCTGAAAGACTGTCGAAGGCTTTAGTTTTATATCTCCAGATCAATTCTGTCTTTTCTTTGGATAAATGAGTGTCTAGGCCAGGGTAATCTGTCCTGCCTTCAGCCTGTTAAGCCTGTGCTTTGTCTTCATGCGCAGCTGTTATGGATGTCTCTCCTTCCTCACGGCTGCTGAGGTTCATAAGAGGTCTGGGGAAGGATCAACAAAAAAGAAAAACCCAAAACACAGCTGTTGTTGGTATAGTCAGTCAGTGTTGCGGTGCTCTGCTGTGAATTCTTTTTTTCTTTTTCAGATAAACTAAAACTGTGGAAAAGTTTTTAAAAAGTTAGGTCGGGCATGAAATAAATATCTTGCAAAATAATCTTTGCAAGATTTTACATGTTGTTCAAGTATTACTTAAACTACGGTATCTATAAACAAGCTTTAGTTCACCTCTGGGACACTGAGTTTTTACACTCCATTTGAATATTACTATTATCACCTACAATTGCTTAGAATATGAATAAAGCTGGATCATCTCGTTCTCTGCTAAATCTCCCCTCCAAAACAACAACATATAAAGCTGCAAGTAGCAATGGCCAAGCAGTTTAGCAGGTGAGAGTTGAAGAAATGACCCTTAAAAATAGGATGTCATAAATTAGAGGGTCGTATTGGGTTATTTACGTCCACCAAGACAGCCAGGATAATTTTGAGGCGTTTTTTGCCTTTATTACATTATGGAACAGTGAAAATAAACAGGAAAATGCGGAGAAAGAGATGTGGAAGACACCCAGCAAAAGGCCATGCATTGGACAAACTTAGGCTGCTGCACTGGCCATGTGACATGTGGTCACCCGCTCACCCACTGAGCTAAAGTGATGCCATGGCTTTTATACCTTTTATAGTCCTGGTGAAAATGATAAATCAGCACATGCTGTACGACGTGCAGCAGCCCTCATTTTCTCTGCCAAATCAGCACTTGAGACTATATACTGTACCAAGTTTGGCCTTAATTAAAGACAGTATTGCTGTTGCCACAGTGTCACTTCACTTCCTGTTTGTTGGCACTGTGGGGATTGTGATTACAAGGATCATCTGTGTCAGGTTTGGACTAGAACATGCCAGGGAAAGCTGTGTTTAAACTTTTTTTAGGACATCATAGGAGTTATCTTTGCAAGGTATTCAACGGTACCTCATTTTTAGAAAAAGGAGCCTTAAGTTTAAACCTTTTCCAGCTTTGATCTATTGATGGAACTTTTGTATTTGAGAGACACAAAACATAGTAAAAAAAAAAACAATCGGATGGCTCTACCAATGCAGGGTGCAAATGTCAAAACTTTGAAAGACATGGCTCTAGGGGCTGCCATAGAGATCAGCGGCAGAGGAAGAACAAGGAAGATGTAGAAAGAATTGTAAGAAGTAGCACAGTGGGCTCCTCTGCACCTTAACTGGTCAGCCTCTAAGAGCAGAACACTTTTACTTTTGTTTGTCTTATAGTTTCTTTTGCCTTTGGAGTCTGTGTGTATGACAGACGCTTGTAGATAAAAGCGTGGGAATATCTGCGCTTCCTTCTTTTATCTGGAAGTTGTTTCTGTTGCTTTCACTTTCACTTCTGTCCCATTAATTTTCCTCTGGCACTCTCTGTCTGTGCTGACACTGATGATACCTTGTCTTTCTCCAAGTCATAAAGTACATAAGGGTGAATTCTACCCTGTATGTAGTTAGTCTTTAAATAAAACATACATTTTTTGAAATGTACTGCATTTGGATTACACAAAAAGTTGATGACACTTTTTTTATGGTCTCTCACTGTGTGCGTGCACTACTTTGTAGGCTCAAGTCTGCCAATGTTTGTCTTTTTAGGGAGCTGCTAATTTGCTAATTTCCTGGCAGGAGTGTGTGCATGTTTTTTGTGTTCTGTAATAGAGCCTGATTAAGAAAACATGTGTTTTTAATGCAGATTAACGAAACCAATCAGTGGCTGACCTCAATTTTTCATTCTGTTCAGACGTCGCTCCTCAGAGATTAGTAGCGAAACAATCAATCAAAAGCAGCAATCCTGCTCTCCCTTTCACTGATGGAGTATTGGCAGATGATGATGTTTGAAATGAATGATGGATACCCCAAACGGCACTGAATCTATAGACCCACTTGTTAGCTGTCCAACACGTTCATCGTCAAATTCCAAAGTTAGACATTTATTGTTTTACAGGGTGTTTATTCTGGTCACAACTTAATTGGATTTTAGCTACACAAATAATGAATTGGCCTGTCCAAGTCGGTGCTGTAATATAAAGAATATCATATTATAATTTTCTACGCTAAAAAAAATAAATTAGTTGCTGACTTCCTTTGCTTGATTGAGTGGGTTTCAGAGGTTGTTTGCTGAAAACTGCTTGCTGCACCCAGAAACTGGGTTAATGGCAGCAATGAGACTGAACCATGAGGTAAATTTATAGATTGTGGTTGTAGCTTTACAGCTTACACATACAGCGTGCTGCTGAGTAGCTTTCACTTTGATTTGCATGCTACAGCTGAAATTTCAAATCCATTTTTCATCTTGTGTTTCCATCACTTTTAAAATGGTGACATACGTAAAAAAAAATAAATAAAAATAAACGGGTAACGGAAGTAAGGATTAACTTCATGCCAGCATGTCCAAACGCAGAGTGACAGAACTGAGTGTAGATAGACTAAAAAAAAATTCTTAAATGGCTTTTTAGCATTATAGAGCTCAGACCAGATTAGTCTTCTTCGCAATAGTGTCCTCTGGCATTTAGGACTATCCTACGCTCCACATCTCTCTCTCCCTCATTCTATCTACTGTTCTACAGTTCTTCCTCTAATTTTCCCTCCTCCTCTCTCCTTATTGTCAATGACTAGGGTTTTAATGATTATATCTGGCGGTGCCACAAATTAATTCCTGCCTCTCTGGCAAAAAGCTGTTCCCCACCTGATTATGCAAAGCAGGCCTACATTCTCTCCCTTTGAAGTGGAGGAAAAGCTGCTTAGAGATTCTCCCCTTGAGGAAACACTGCAATATGGGGAACGTCAACAAACCAGGGTTCACACAAAGGTCAGCAATATGGTTAACCCTAATGAAGCCCCACTTCATCTCCACATCTCACCACTTTTAAGTTGTGCTGATGTTATGGTAGCGTAATGATTTGCTCATATCACAGACTGGAGCTATTTTTCGAAGACACTCCAAAGTGCAGCAGAAGTAGGGCGGCCAGTATAAATAGCTATATAAATGCACTCAAATAATGCTTGTGTCTATGGCCACACGAAGTAGTCTCGGATCAAACCGGTGCAACGCTATTTCCGCAATCATATCTTTGACGGTGTCTCGGAGGGTTGCTCGGAAGCACCGGCCTTATATATTTGGTGCTTCCACACACAACTGCCTTTGCAAGAGCTTATTTTGTCACTCCGTTATGTTTAGAAAGGTTGGAATATGCGACTTTTTGTATATTATTGTCTGTGTTTACGGCCAATACACCTTTTTTCTTCTGATCTGAGCAATCACAGGGTGACGAGAAGCTACAAATCTTCCATGAAATAGCATCTGCTTTTCACTTGTGGCACAAGAAAAGTCCTCGCAGGTAAATACATCACTACAAAATGCAACAATCACACTAAACGGATGTATGACAGCAGATATGAGATTCCTTCTGGCGAGACTAAACCTGTGTTAATTCAGAGTAGGACAGTGCAGAAGAGCAATAGCAGGAATAAACAGAGAAACTGTGTGTTAATTTGATCATTACTGCTCTTCCTGGTTATTAAACAAATCTCTCGGACAGAAAAACTTCAGTTTACGGTTGAGTCTGCAAACATTTGGACTTGTTTTTCGTTACTTTGTTGAATACTTAAAACCAGAAAATGTCCAACGTTCGCATTGGGTATGGGGTGTTTAGACAGAAACTTGAAACAATTCAGTGAGGACTTATGTCAAAAGCAAATGAGGCTTGGAGACAGTGGCGGTTGTCTTCTAATGTCAACTCCTATTCTCTACCACTGAAAGGGAATTTAAAAAGTCGCTTCAAACAGACTAAACTGTGCAGGGGTTTTTAACACAACTCTTACATCATCAACTCTCTCCATCTTGGTTTCCTTCAGCTTGCCTGGGTGTAAGCTACTTTCTGCAGGTGCTAATGGGGTTTGTCCACAATCAAAGAGGCTAGGACTACCTGTGCCCTATAAAAACCTTAGCCTCTAAGATACTATGTGGTTCTCTCCTTGAACGGCACAACACTGCATCTGCCAGCTCTTTACAAATTCACTTACACTGCTGACTACACTCACCGTTGTTTAAGCTATTATGATTTCCTAATTCCTAAATAAACATGTTCTTAATTGGTATTTGTGTGCGCGTGCCTCCCTTGTTGTCATGGCCATGCAGCCCGCTTTGTGCCACACGCCTGCACTTCCAAGAAAATAACAGCAGCAGTTCATGCTCAGACACAGACCTGCCAACAGTTTCTGCAATTCTGACAGCTTTGTTCCTCCTGCAGGAAATGTGTGTCGTTGCTTCATTTTTTAATATCTGTCTGACTGTGTGTGTTGTTTGGGTTTGTATTTTCATTTTAGCCAGCAGCTGAATGAAGAATATTTTCTAAAAACTGCAACATTACAGATTTACAAGCTTTCTGGTGTCTGTGTATGTCCTCTGAACCAAGGTGGTCGTCCTTGTTAACCGCAGAATGGAAAGAAGGTGGATTCAGTGGTAAACAACACATAAATGTTTAATATAGAAAAACACGGTTTGTTTTTGTTGTTGCAGCGGTCAAAACAGTTAAACCTTTCTGTCACTGGGAGGCACTAACTTATTAGCTTATATGGTGAATTTTTTTTTGACTGCTGCTAATTTACATATAGTTTCTGCAGCAATACTGCTGCTGACTGAATACAAAAAGTCCCGTATTTACTCTCGTTTTAATGTGCATTGAGTCACTTCCAAGTTAACCATCGCCCTCTGAGGCTGCTAAATGCTTCAATTAGATAATTTTATTGACAATGAGCTGATGCTGTGAAAACAGTCAAAGTGAACCAAAATGATACAGATACAGGATGGACAGGTAAACAACTGGCTGAAATAAGAAATAAAGCCTTCCTAAGCCCAGGGGGTCAGCAGACCTGGGGAAAAAGAAACTCGTGAGTGATCAGGTGGCTGCTTTCACAACATTGTCTCTTTATTTCACACACAAACTGCCATAAAACACTGCTCACATGTGTTAAGTACGAGAATATTGTCTAAGTTCTGTCTTTGATGCGGATCGCTCGAGGTGAGTTTAACTGATGTGAGCAGCGTTCTATTTTTATTTGCTTAAATCTCCTGCAACACACCCACACACACACAGAGAAGCCAACAGCTATAAACAACAAAAAACTGTAGCTGCAGCACTTATACTTCAGCAGATGGTTGGTGTTGTACTGTTAAAACAAGAGCATTTATGACTTTCTTAACCACGTTTGTTTTGACACCGACTTGTTTATATCTGCGTGTCTAAACTACTTCTGCTGTTCATTTCCTCTTGCATAAGTGGCACAGGTAGGCACTGTGCGTATTTGCAGTGTTTTCAATCTAAATTTTAAATCCGGTGTTTTGCAAGTTTAGTTGTTTTATTTAACTTGCACGGTAAGATTTTATTTCCGTGTTCTAATCCGAGCCAAAAACATGGGTCCCCATGTCTTGCCAGGCTGAGGGACCACAAGAATGCCAAGTCTGTGGCGATAAAAGGACACGGGAGCATCTCGTGTCTGCGGGGATGGCTCCTCAGTTGTCTGTCTATGACCAGGGTTAGAGCTGAACGTAAAGTATTTAGATAAAGGAATGGCAATCTCCTCCCACAGGTCTTCAGCTTTAGCCTCGGGAAAGTCCTTCAGCACCGTCTCAACCACTGAAAAGTTCTCAAAGCTGGACAGAGTGCAGGTTGAATAGACCACAGTGCCCCCCGGACTCACCGCCGACAGTGCAGACCTGTAATCAGCAGACGAATATTCCACCTTAGACCTCAACTAGAATTAAATTCTATGAAAGAATATGATGTAACCATTCAACCAATCAACACAAATCTTCACGTTAAAAAACTGTATACATTGTTCTTGTATTGTGCTTGTTGGTGTTATTTAACAGATTTAACTGCAGTCTGACCTGTGAACTGCAACTACGTCCATGTGACTCTCCAAGTTATTTTGAGTTGGAGACCTGAAACAAAGTTTATTTACCATCCAATCTGAAATCTATTCTGCAAGAGGTTTGTAATTTTACTGAGGGTTGGTGCAGTGTTTAGCACTGTCACCTCACAGCAAAAGGGTTCTTGTTTTGAACACCTGAGACGTCTAGGGCCTTCCTGTGTGGAGTTTGTCTTCTCTGGCTTCCTCCCATAGTCCAAAATTATGTCTCTCAGGTTAAGTGTTGATTCTAAATTGACTGTAGATGCCCTATAACAACTGGGACTGGCTCCAGCTGGATTAGTGGTTAAGTGATGGATCACTTCCTCCCTGACTGATTCTTTGTCACCTCTCATCTTCCTTGATTACCTGATTACTTATTTAATAACTCTGCTCCCACAGCAGTTCTGCTGAATCTAGTTACTCTTCATTTCTCGATCTACACGTTTAGAATTTATCTCTCATTTGTATTCACTACTGGATTATGATACCTTCCCTTCATTCCTCACTGCATTTTAATTGCATGCTCATTAGGACACTGAATCTTTTTTTTTTCCTCAACCTGTAGAGATATTAGAGTATCATAAGGTTAATGCATAAGCAGAAATTTCCAATGTCAGAACAGGCGCTTACCTAAGCAGCTGTGCTTGGAGTGAAGGAAGCCCGGCTCTCTCCTTCAATCTCTGTTCCCCCTGCTGGCTGTTGCATGAATACAGCCAGCTTCTGTCATTAGAACATGGAGCATCAACCAAAACCTATGGCAGCGAGAGAAAGGAATGTGAATAGTCAAAGTCGATGTCAAAGAGGAAATGCAAGGAAATAAGAAAATTTAAAGAAATTGAAAAATGCTGCAGGTGTCTAAAATAATCCACATAAATGTCACTTTCCCCACGGCACCTGAGTCATCAAGAGACCACTTTTGGTCAGTGGAGGTGGAAGATAAATTTCCCCTAAAAACCACACCATTACCATTTAAATAAAACTGAATAAAAGACAACAGATTGGGTTTTTTTTACATCTCAACTTTGAACCTTTCAACAAGTTTGTTCTCAGATTTTAGAAATCCCTCAGAAAAGCTCCTCTGCATTTTGTTTGCACTCCATTACCTTTTGGTCTCTTTCCCCCCCTCCTACAGTGCCTTACTCGAACCCTTTTTTAGTCCTTTTCCTTTTTTCAATATTGTGTTGCAATATGAGTCACTTTGAGTTCTTTGATTCCTCCCAGCTATTTGTCTGTTTCTTCTTGGCTCCTAGTTTGAATAAACAGTTTTATTTTTTCTCTGCTGAGTTTATTAGTTTCTGTTCAAAGGCTTGCTGTCCTCATTCATTTGTAGCCGTGGCCTTGGAAAATAAGCGTCACCCTATTTTACAGCACAAAATCACATGCTGTCATATATACATGATAGGATTTCTTTGCTAACCTTGTCATATGAACCCGCTTCGCGCTGCCCAAAAGACCGTCCGTCCTGTGCAGACACAATCACTCTGCTTTTTAGTGAGTGAGGCAAAAAAGACTCCAGGGTTTTGGCAAGCCAGTCCCGTCTGTGAAGATCTGGTTCATTACAGCATAGAAGCGCTGGAACACAGCACAGGGCAGCATTACTGATTATAGTATTCAATGCAAATGGGTTATTCACAGCAGACAAAAATATTCCTTAGAATCATCTGCAGCGACTTAGATGCAAAGTGTGCGTTTAATATTCAAAATAAAAGCCAACATCTTTTTTTTTTTTTTTTCCCCCAAGTTCTTTTTACCAAGCACACATAATCTGGAAAAAGGGCAACACTGTAAACATCCCTTTACTAATAGAGTAATTCATGTGGGGTTGTTTTAATCCGATTAAGTATAAATAAAATCAAAATAAAGTCCTCTAAAAATGTCTCTTTTACCTGGGTTGGCACTTTGCATTATGGCTAAGGCTTTCCCCCCAGGAGCAGAGCAAAGATCCAGAACCTTTTCGCCATCTTTGACTTGCAAAGCCAGCACTGGAAGCAAGGACGCAGCATTGAGGAGGTAGTACTGCTTCAGCTGGCCAGGCCTGTGAGCCTGAGAGGGAAATCGCAGGGGGGACGGGTGGATGTAGCACTGTAATGAAGGAGGAGGAAAACTGAGGGCAAATTCTGATTGAGAGTCCTGACCAAGTGCAAAGGAGCCCTTGTCAGACTGGGGATGGGGGTCACCTGGAGAGCACTTGGAAATGCAGAGAGTTGACAGAGTATCTTTTCCTTCTTGGTATTTAGAATTTAACACCGTGGAGGGACCATTAGAATGCAGCACTGAGACATCTGTTTGTGGCAACACTGTGGAAAAGCCCTGGGCTCGAAGAATCTGTGCAATGCCTGTCACTGCAGTGAAGCGATTGAGCATGATGCCATACTGCCATGACTGAGGGTCCAGTAGCACTGCTCTGAAGGACAAAATGAATCTCAGTGTGGGAAAGGTGGAATTACTGTCCACGTGTAAAACATAATGATTATTTCAGATTAAATTTACCTTGCAAATGGCCACAAGTCACCAAGTTCCTCACTGTACTGCTCGTCAAAGTGATCGAGCACCGGTTGACACAAAGCTCTTTGCTTCTTGTGCCTTTTTGTTACCTATTACACGAAGACCAGAGACAAACAAAATTAGTCAAATCTCTAAAAAAGTAAACTTAAAATCCACTTTCCACAAGTCCCACTCAGGTAAAAACTTTTTTAGACCTCAATCTCAGAAACACATCTTAGACAAACACTACATACACCGATACACGTACAATTTTTAATTTGTTATTGTATTGTCTAACTCTATTCTTACAAAAATAACTGATGTACATTCAAGGTTTGCCGATCTTCCCTTTAGGTTATGTGAAGTTACAAAAAAGAAAGAAAGAAAAAGAACCAGGGTCTTATACAGCAGCTACCCCTGGTGGATTTCAAGTGTAAAATCAACCCTGGAAAGTTTGACTGTAGGTATTACCTGTATTATATATACACACCCATCCTGAGGAGTCAGCTGAACGGCGGGAACAAGATCTGGGCTATCAAGACCTATGCCCTGCCCGTGATCAGGGACCCTGATGGGGTGATAAGATAGCCAAAGGAGGAGATAGAAGCAACTGACATCAAGACCAGAAAGCTCCTGACCATGCATGGAGGGTTTCACCCCAAGTCCAGCACCCTGAGGCTCTATGCTAAGCGAAAGGAAGGAGGCCGGGGACTGGTGAGCGTCAGCACTACAGTCCAGGATGAGACACTGAACATCCATGAGTACATCAGGAAGATGGACCCAACTGAGTGCTTAGTGAATACCTCAGGCAGCAGAAACCCGAGAAAGAGGAGGATAAGCCCCTGCACGGTATGTACCACTGGCGGATAGAGGAAGTGGCTGACATCCAGAAATCCTACTAGTGGCTGGACAAAGCTGGACTGAAAGACAGCACAGAGGCACTAATCATGGCAGCACAGGAACAAGCCCTAAGTACAAGATCCATAGAGGCTGGGGTCTACCACACCAGGTAAGACCCCAGATGCAGGCTGTGTAAAGATGCCCCTGAGACAATCCAGCACATAACAGCAGGGTGCGAGATGCTAGCAGGCAGGGCATACATGGAACGCCATAACCAAGTGGCCGGCATAGTATACAGAAACATTTGTGCAAATATTTTTTATAGTGGCCTGTCTCTCACCCCTCCCCTCAGATAGGGAGTAAGCTTCCAGTTTAATGGAAGTTTTTTCGTCCTAATGTTGCCAAGTGCTTGCTAATGGGGTTTATGTCTAGCATTGTAGGGGGCTCACCTTACAGTATAAAGCTGTATGAAAATAACTCAATTGAACTTGGAAAAACTAGCAAATTAAAAATAAAAAATATGGAGGAACATGTTAATTTTTAGTGTAACTATATCTGGTCAAAATTATTATCCATAAAAGCCTAATGAGGCTTTGATGTCCATCTTTATTGACAGTTTGGATCACTACAAGAATGTTAGTCAACTGATTTAAATAGCGATGTGCTTTTCTTGCATTAAATACAGTAATATTTAAAAAGGTAAAAACTAGCACTGCGACTAACAAAAAAAAACCAAAACATTTTTTAAAAATAAAAATGTAATTGAGACGAACACGCACACTCTGGAAACTGAAACCAGGCTGCGTTAAAAAAAAAATGTTAAAAGCCAAGACGCAATAAAAAAAATCTGATTAAAAATATCAGAAATATATAAGAATAATAACTACGCTGCTTTTATTCCCCCTGAAAACATGCAAATAATAAACTTTTAAAATAAAATTAAGAATTTCCTATTTTGCTGAAAAAAAGGAAAAAGTACGAAACATCATATTCCCTGATATTTGTTTACCTGTTTTTTTCGGGGATCTTCTGGATTAAGCTGTGATGTATTATCGTGGTCTGCGTGAGAGTTACACCAGCGACACCGCCACAAAGGTATCGGCGTTAGCTTCTTAGTTTTAAAGCTACATTTTCTCCAGATACGGCACAACTGTGTTACTGAAAACATTTATTTGGCCCGTCTTATTGATACTGCACAGCTGACATGTCCGAATTTATTTTTGAGAATGTTCAAATATATTTAACATAAAAAGACAAGCACAGGCGAACACAAAAAACGAACGAGTACGTTCCTTAAATCCTTCCCCTCATTACAAGAACGGTGCTTTTGTTCCGCCTATGAAACCGGAAAGCTGTTGTCGTTGGTAAGGGTGCAACAGGGCTCAAACCTGGCGTAGATAATTTGACCTACAAAACATCCAAGCATAAAAAACTGATGAAGCAGTTGTGTGTGTCTACATAACGGACAACTTCAAAGAACCAATTAAAAAATAAAATAAAATTGTATTGTCTTTTTTTCACCAGATTCTTGGCATGGTGGGCAGTGTCCTTTAAAAACAGAGTGAACTGCAGTATACTGCATAACTAATATTTAGTAGTTACCATCAACCTCTGTTAGTGCTGTGGTCCGCAGAGTGTGTTGCTCTGCATTACATTATTGTGTTGTTGTCGTTTCCCTTTGCTTTTTTCAACAGGTGATCCAGTGGACGTGTTTTTTGTTTTTTCTCTTGCTGTCCCTCTTCCCCTCTGTTTTTCTCCCCCTCACTCCCCTTCTCTCTCTCTCTCCTTTTCCTGTCCCCCAATCATGTCATGTCTGTAACAAATGAAAATTAAATAAATAAATAATAACAAAGGTCAATAAAAAGGGATCACTAAGGCAAACTAATGGTCCTTTTGATAGAATAAAATCCGTTGGGCATCTTTCCTGACCTTCAGACAATAATTCTGATAGGTAAAGATCCAAATGGGACAAAAAAAACAGAGTGAACTGGACAAAAAAAAAAAAGTATCTACTGCACATCTGATTGACTATGACACACACACCGCCAGTGCAGTAAAAGCAAACCTGGATAGAAAAACTGACAATTTGAACACCGTCAGTCATAGACTGGCCTCCCCAGAGACCCACAGACCTCAGCATTTGCCTTTATGTTGTATTTCCATGTAGGTTTAAACATTTCAATAAATGGCTGCACCCATTTCCTTCAGTATAATCTAAATTGCTTTTAAATAGTTTCATTTCACAGCTTAGAATACAAAGACAAAACATTACAACAGAATGAGTTTCTGTTAAAGGGGAACTAGTCCATGACCCTACCAGGTATCCCCAATTATGTTTATTGAGACATTAAACAAACCCCTCCCACCTCCCTTAAAAATGTACAGAAACGCTTGGGGAATTAAACATTTTATTTCTGTTACTGGTTGCATGTTTGTTAACAAAAACGGCTGATTAAATATACAATAAGGACACCACAGTCCTTGAAATGATTTGCCAGAGTTTCATACATGAATGGATTTCACAATCTTTCAAGAACACAAAGATAAACATGATAACCTGCAATCACCCAGCTGTTCAAACTGCTTATTCTTGTTAACATTGTGAGTTATCCTTTCCCAGCTGGTTTTACATGGCGAACAGAATGAGGAATGCAACCATCAGACAGAAGAGACCCATAGCTTCAGACAGAGCGAAGCCCAGGATGGCGTAAGAAAACAGCTGCTGTTTCAGAGAGGGGTTCCTGCGGAAACAGAGAGGGACCAATGAGATCAAGTAGTGCTGAAAGCCTAAGAACTACAGCAAATGAGGCTTGCTTAGACCAAAGTTTCCGATGACTGACTTAACTTAAAACATACAATCAATAATTAGTCAGTGCTAAACAAGTCTTTAATATCTTATTATTTTCACCAACAGACATTATTCCTCTAACTTCACTTTCCCAATGATTTTAAGTGCCGCTTGTGATACTATTTGCAATCAAGTATGCCCATCTTTTGGTTTTATAATTAATAATTTTATTAATTAATCATTCTTTTGCCATTACCCGTTCACTACGTCACATTATTTTAAGAACTTGGGCAGCAAGTAAACAAGACTAAAACGTTCCCTTCTCGACAGCGAAAAATAAAATAAATGACCTAATTTCTACTACAGGGGACTTGTTAAATTTACCTGGCATATCCGATGATAAGGCTGCCAAACACTGTCCCAATTCCGGCTCCAGATCCAGCCACTCCCACAGTGGCAGCTCCTGCTCCGATGAACTTGGCGGCAGTGTCGATGTCGCGGCTCACGGCGCTGGTTTGGAATCCCCGCAATGCCACCTGCTGCTGGGAGACACCGCCGCTCAGTGGTGCCAGAAGCGAAGCAGTCTGAAAACAAAAATAAGTGGGCTTAGTAGAAAAATCACACCGCCAGCAGACTACAAAACACAATTATTCTGTGCAGCTTATATCAAAGTCCCACAGAAATTATATTACATTTAAAAGGGGGGAAACATGAAGGCAAGCTCTTGTTTTTATTAGTTTGTCATTTATTAATACTTAACAAACCTATCAAATTCAACATGAACCTAAACTTCAATCTGTCTCAGCTACAGTATGTATGCCTTTCAGTATCTCCCTTATTTCTTAAGGGGATCCACAAATCTGACTTTGCACAGATTTTACATCGGATGCACTTCCTGATGTGGGCTTGTGACTGGCACTGGGAGTCAGCCACATAGGCTAGCAAGGTAAAGTTTCCTTCTAATGCCAACATTACTTTTGCTAAAAATGTACGGCCATCAAATTAGACCTCTCTAAAGAAAGCTTATTTTAAGATGTACTACGCCTAGCTTCTAAATGTAACTCATCACATTATGGCCCATTTTTGTGGGAACATGAAAATTTAACATTATAAAATTTAGTTACTAGTTATTTAAATTCTAATTAAACTATAATAATCCCGACATGGATCCCCCCATTTGAAGGTTATTATAGTTGTATAATTATACTAGAAATACACAGATGCATAGTGTGTAGGGTTGCAAAAACAAAGTGGAAGAAGTTTCATACACTATATTATTATAGTGTATTGTTATTTCATAACAATGAATGAATAATTTTTGCTTTGGCTCTGACTACAGACGGCATTTTTGATCTACCCAGTTAGTATATGTGAACATAATCCCACAATTAACAGTTCAATATACAGTTCAGGCATCTTTGTTTGAAGATTTCAAATGTATTTGCAATTACTG
Organism: Pelvicachromis taeniatus; assembly: GCA_015108175.1. NCBI lineage: Eukaryota > Metazoa > Chordata > Actinopteri > Cichliformes > Cichlidae > Pelvicachromis > Pelvicachromis taeniatus. The sequence continues at coordinate 51,484 of VURO01009175.1, forward strand.
CTACTGCTACCGTTTAACTAAAAAGAAAACAAATCTGTGGTTTACCTTTTCCATTTTTTGCACCGTGTTAGATTAGAAAATGTTAGCAACTATTAGAAATGTCACTTGAAGAATGGAGTGCTCCACGGGCAACTCACCTCTGCTCTCCTGCCGTCTGACACTACTGCTGCTGAGAGTGGTCTGGACAGCGCCCTGGATCCAGCACGGATCTGTGTTACAGGAAGAAAGAAAACGTGTTTTGACATGATTCACCATATTTTATGCTAGAATAGCATTAGAAAGACAAACATCATCTGCAGTGACAAAGCTTTTACATATATATAACCACAGAGAGCCATTAAAATATTTCTCTGGGTTCTCTTTTCAAGCCTTACGTTATATTCTTTAGATTTAGTTTATGGACTTGGAGGAAATGATGGAAAACTAACACCTTGAGCTTCCTCCTGATTAGAAGCTAGGACGTCCTTGTAGGTATGAGCATTAGCTAACTTTAGCAGAGGGTCAAAGACTGCTACACAGCCAGTGTTAGCAGGCTACTTTATAACAGTTTACAATGATAGAAGGGCAGCTAAAAATACTCGATAAACAGGCGCAGTTTAGCAATTATCAGTTTTCATTCATTGAAGCAAACTGACCAGAGAGGGCGTGGAGACGAACTTAGAGCAGGCATACATTACGATGAGACGTTCTGGTCAGGTCACCCACAGCAGCTGGAGTTTATCCGAAGTCTACAGAGAGAAACACAAGAAACACAACAGAGCAAAGCTTTAGCTATTTGAAACTGTACCTTTTGCTAAACAACCAAGTACAAAGTCTGCAAAAATCAGGTAGACACGCAATTAAGGTCAGGAGGAGAAAAAAACCCACACAATGCCGCTAAAGGCAAGTTAGCTGAAAATCAGAGGAGCTACACGACGCTGTGAATAATAGACTACAAAAATACGGAGCAACAAAGAAAACTCAAGCGCATATATTTAATTCAACCCCAGTTTCTGACAGGAGGCTAGCGCTCACCGGTTTGCAGTAGAGGTCGAACGCACGAGAGGCTTGCGCATGTGCAATGTCAAATATATTGGTTGGTTTCCGGTGTCATGCAAAAAAAGTGACTTCCGGTATTTGCCAAAAAATGATCACCGGCATTAAAACTTTTGTAAATGACTTGTTGGCGTATAATCTGTCAAATATGTCTAAAATATATCTCTCATGATTTAGATCAATGCATTTTCGTCCAAAAAAAAAATTCTTGTTACATGGTAGAAAGTGCAATCACTTTTTGGCAAAGTAACCTTATGTACTGACCTGAAGTATAAAAATGTCACACACAAAAAAATGTCTTTTTCAAGAGACATCAGGCCAAGAAATGTGATCTGGCTCCAGAAATTGCACCAAACATAACATAAGAGTTCTATGAATATTTTTTAAGTGCCTAAAAGTACTTGGTTGACACTAGATAAAATAGTGCAAAGTTATAAAGATAAATATGGTAATTCATGTATTTTATAACTCCTTCGTAAATCCCGTTGAATACAGTATATTTATCAATATAAGCAATCAAATTAATATAAAAAACACAGAAATATCACAAATCACTTCAGAAAGGAAGCATTAAAAAAACTTTCTGTCAAATCCAAAGTTGTGTACTGTTTTTACTGAAAAGAAAATGTTTTTACTACTGTTTATTCAGTTACTAAATTTATGCATTTTATACGTTGACTTTATTTTTTTATGAATTCTTTGTATTTGTGTAATGGCCTCCAGATGGCGACATGATGTCTCGTTTGAGAAAGCCATGCGTCACAGTTGCAATTTTTCTTTTTCGTGTTATTTCACAAGGGGCAATCATAAACATTATCTAGATATTTTTATTGTTATATTTTTCTATAACGCTGAATGTTTCACTATATCCAGTGAGTGGAGGCTGTTCATTGTCTGTACAAATGCTAGTCTAAAATGTGTCCTGCAGAAAAACGGCAATTACTCTGCATCGGTGGGAACTGCTCATTCTGTCAGGTTAACAGAAACCCATGTGAATATGCAAACTGTGTTGGAGAAGCTGAAATACAATGACAACAAGGGAACCTTACTTTTTAAAAAGATACATTTGAGACTGTGATTTCTTTTTTTTCAATTGTGTTTTAAACTAAGCATCATTCAATTACACAACATCTGCTATTTTCTGGAAAAGAGTATACATATTTATTTACTTTTTATCCTTAAATCCCACTTATTGTGCAGTATTATAATATTAAACACCTGTCACCGTATAGTCGAGTTCAAAAGGTTCAACTGTAATGCTTACACGCAACCACGAGAGGGCAGAAACACACCATTCATAGTCTGCGATATGCACTTGAACGTGACACTTTACAATATCGCTACCAGCCGTGCCCATGCTGTTGGCCTGATATTGAGCCAGAAAATTTTATGCAAAATACGCTGGATCCATATTTAGCATAGCGAGACGTCCAGACGTGAAATATAGAAAACTAAGGCTTCCTTTGTCTTTCCTTTAACACTAGAAATAGCCCACACAGACTATTTTAAGGCTTTTGCACAAACAGTATAACCAGAATTACGGGTAAAAATTAGACTTGCCTGCTTAAGAGGCGACACCTGCAAATCCACGGACGGTTTTTATAATTGCATCGTTTATTTCATCGTGGAAAGAGAAAGGTGGTGTGATATTTGGAGTATAATCCACCACCTACTACAGTATATGAAATTTTTCTGCATTTATAGAACCAAACTGGTTCATTTACCGTTTAAAAATGCTCCGAAATTTTATTTTAAATGTGGTGGTATGGAGCCCTAGTCTAATTACAAATATTGTGCTTGCTATTGGAAGTATGTAATATATAAAGTGGATATTATATTGTATTATATTAACATATTAACACATCAACATATTACATACATATTACATACATATAGCATTGACCACCTCGCTGTGGCCACGATGCTAATAGATCAGATCAATTGGATTCAGACAGCAGATCATATTTCGTTAAGAGCATTAATTTAGTGTGTGAACCTGAACACCTTGCATCGTGACGATGTGAGGCTATAACACCACATGTAGAACCATCTCCTAGATCTATATCAAATATTTATGCTCCAGCTTTAAGTGGGTTTCCCCTCTTCAAAGTCTCATCTCTGGCCGCCCCCTCAAAAGTAAGCTCCATTTGGCGATGCGGAAGGGAGATTCCTCAGCTCTTCCAATCATACACCCCCTCCGCAGCATGATGTTACCGTTACGCACCACTACAATAAACGGAGACGTGAGTCTCCGGGGCGAATCCCTGACTACGTCACTATACTCCTGTATAAATAACCCGAGCAGCGACTCTGATCAGACTCGAGCAAAAACCGCTTTTCGGCTACAGCAACTTTTTATACCAAGGATTATCGGATTGCCTTCGTTGGATTAAATTTTCAGCACCGAGTAAGTGTCTTTAACGGGCCGCAGGGGAGAGATTTCAAGCTTTGGTTAGATTTTGACTTTTTTTGTGAATAAACGTGGGCAAGTCAGGTCGATCATTTTCATACATATTTATTTTAAATATGGGATAACAGTTTTTATTTAACAATATGAATTATAATGGTAAACATATTTGTAGAACGACCTCCCACTGTATTTCTGTGCAGACCTTGATAGCGCTCCTTTCTTTAAATGTGGCTGAAATTATCGCATATTTACGCATGGCACATCTGTCCACAGATCCTCTGTAGAAGCACAATGACTTTGAACAAGGGTGACAAATTGCGGAACATGGACAAGAGGAGAGGGAGCGTGCCCTTCCCAATGAATTTACCCAACCTGCACAGGAGAAGCATGCCCGTGGACGACCGCGACCTGCGCGCCACTACGCCACAAACGGGACAGACCGACGAGCTGTCCAATTTACTGCGATGCACGTCCTACTCCCCAAGCGAGCAGCACCGGGGCAGCTACGCCTCGGACTCCTCCGACTCGGTGATCTCCACCAGCAGCGAAGCAGAATCCCAGGTCTACAAAGTGGTTCTCCTCGGGGAGCACGGTGTCGGCAAGTCCAGCCTGGCGCGCGTCTTTGGAGGAGTTGAGGATGCTGGTCACGACTGTGATGAAGCAGGTAAATGGTGATGCTGAGAATGAGTCATCAACCATAGCAACCCACACTCTCAGACACACAATGAATATGTTTAATTGTCTGTGAAGATATGTAATAAATGGGCAAGCCAACGGCTTCTTTATTTTATTTAATACCGAAAAAACACTAATAGGACGGTTATAACATATTTGTAAAGCAATATTACTTTTTAAGTGCATTATTGCAATTTATATCACCACACTTATTTCCAATACATTTAAAACAAACCATGCAATTTTTTGAAATTACAGAAATGTTGCCCTGAAGCTTAAAAGCTGGAAAATTCAGCACTGTATGAGGACTGCACATGCATTGATTATTGTTATTTCCACTTACAGTGCAGCACCAGCTGTCAGAAGCACACCCAATTATGTTAAGGGAAACTACAAAAGGCCAATGATGGCGTGATCACAAACTGTGATCTAGTTTAATGAGTAGACTCAGAAAGGAAAAAAAGTGCCAAAAATTGGAGTGAAAAAAAAAATAGCATCAACACACTTTGACAGCAAACACGACTGCTCGTATGAAATACGCTTTGCTCTCCCTGCCAGTGTGTAACACAATATTATTTTTCCTCCCCTCAGGAAACACTTACGATAGATCTATGTTGGTGGATGAAGAAGAGGCATCCATTGTGTTGTATGACATCTGGGAACAGGTGAGAGTTATATATTATTAATGAAGTGTTTGTCCATTTGCATTGATTTAGGGATGTTGAAATAGTAAAAGGTGCATTCAGCCATGTATGATGTTAAATTTAGTCTCTGTTTCTTTCCTGAAGGATAACAGCCAGTGGTTAAAGGACCAGTGCATGAGGATGGGAGACGCCTACATCATTGTGTATTCAGTGACAGACAAATCAAGTTTCGAGAAGGCATCGGAGCTCCGTATTCAGCTGCGCAGAGCCAGACAGTCTGAGAACATTCCCATAATCCTTGTGGGCAACAAGAGTGACCTGGTGCGGTCCAGAGAGGTGTCCGTAGATGGTAAGCGAGTTTAACAAACTCGGTCCTACAATGTGCAGTCAGGGGAGGTAGATTTGAATCAACTTGACTAAAGCCTTGCTTGAGGCATTTCAAGACAGAATCTGACAGATTGTTGAGCTTCACTGACTTTGCTAGGGTCAATCCAGTTTTCACAGCTGACTGCTCAGGTTGATTCAGTTTCCTCTGCAGTTCAAGCAATCTGCCAGAGATTTGCAGCTTTCATGACTAAGGGCTAATTCTTTCTGTCTAAGCTTACAGTTTTCCATTTCAATGTGAATTTTCTCAAGGTTTTAATCTTCCTTTCCTCCTTGTGTTCTGCATTCCAGAGGGAAGTGCCTGTGCAGTGGTATTCGACTGCAAGTTTATCGAGACATCCGCATCACTTCACCACAACGTGCAGGACCTGTTTGAGGGCATTGTCAGACAGATCCGTTTGAGGAAAGACAGCAAGGAGGAGAACGCACGACGCATGGCCAACTGCAGACGTAGAGAGAGCATCGGCAAAAAGGCTAAAAGGTTTTTGGGCCGCATGGTCGCACGCAAGAACAAGAAAATGGCTTTCAGGCAGAAGTCAAAGTCCTGCCATGACCTGACAGTTCTCTGAGTGACATATGGGACAGAAGGACAATTTTTCCCCCTTGGCCTCAGAAGACCAGATGCTGTGTGTTTTAACACTAACCCCAAAAGGACTAACAGAGCTGTACTGAAATATATTTTTCTTTTCTAGACACCAACCAAAAGCAAAAAGAAGTTGTTGTTAATGAAATGAATGATGTTGTTTGAGTTATATCATGGTGATAACCTGCATTTATTTTATTGTTTGCCTTAAACATATTGTCGTCAGTATGTATGAAAAAAAAAAAATCCACAGAGGCTTGTTATTTCTATGTGCTACAAAATTGCCTTCCGGTTGGGTTATTGTTGTGCCCTTTAACTGAAGGGGTGGGGGTGGGCGGTGGGGTTGATGTATATACTGATATACGAGTGACGCTGAAGGCAACATACATCTCATCGAATTCTAAGAAAAGGCAAAGGATAATGATATAATGATGCTAGGTAATCTGGAGTCATATTTTACTTGAAGTGTGGTACGCAGGTTCGTGCCTCGGCCGAGTTACTGAGGACTATTCAAAACATCTGTTATTGTATTTTTTTTTTCCATAACACTGAATTCAGGTTGTGAATGTCTGAGTAAAGCAATAAGTTATACTAGTCTTGTGAATTTTGACATGATTTGAAAAATTCTTTGTTTACGTTGTGTTCCTTTTTCAATAAAATATGAAAAACAATCCGTAAACTGCCTTCTGTCTTTGTTCCCAAGGCACTGCATTCAGCGTAATGCAGCAGAAATCGAGTAAATGTGGATGTGCATCCTCATCAAGATTCATTTGATCTTATCGGTGCAATGGAACGTCACTGGTCACTGGTTTTTGCAGGAAGGAAAACAGGCAGTTAAGCATGTTCCTCGCAAAGTGTTAACCATTAATCCACCAAAAGGAGTACAAGTGCTCCGTTTTTCCACCCAATTTAAACTCCTCTCACACCTCTCAGAGGGAGCACACGCATCATTTGGAGAAGGTAAGATGAAACCTTTTTGTTTAAAGCAGGAATAGTTTATTTATTTTTTGCCCTGATAAAACATGTTCCCTTCCTAATTACTATCACAATCTGCTTTTGTTGAGCTACAGTATACCCGCAGGTTATTCTTTTATACTTTGGAAGCTTTAATTGCAGTTAGAGGAGTTTATAAGCGATTACTGTGACCCCAATTCAGTGTGATTGGATACTGCTACACAGCTGCAAGATATATGTCAGGCATTAATGCTCCATTGAAATACCCTTTGTTTTTCTCAATAAATCTAAAAAGATTAATCTTTTGTGTCTTTCTTGTTGTCCACAGTGTGGCCTCAAATGTGGCATTTAGTGGTTTCGTAGGTGGTTGTGCATTCGGGTGCATGTTGTTGCTCGTTTAAAAATTGTGAAATCCTCACGTAAGTGGTGAATCGTTAACAAAGCGTTTGTGTTTGTTGTGCTGAGACCAGCTGGTCTGAAATGATGTGATTATACATTTAACCCGTTTGCAGGGAGCACATGGCCGAGAGAGGAGCTACACCAATGCTCATCACAGCTCTCACAGTAAGCAGTTTTTTTTATTACATTAACCTTTCATACTAAGAAAACATTACTGCATGAACACTGTTCACTTCAGATGAACAGTGGCAATATCTTGTTTCACAGTGGGCGATACTTTATACATCTGCACCATGCGCTGGGACAAATGTTAAAATTGGTGTCCCTGAAAACTACGATGGTATTTTCCCATGGTATCTAACAAAGGTAAGGCATTCAAAAACTTCTTCTACTTCTTGTACTTCATTTTCCAAGAGAGCAGATGTGTGTATCTCTAAACTTAACCTTTTTAATCATGGGGATTAGATAATTAGATCATTAGATATCTAAGTAGAAATACAAGCAGATTTGATTTCAAATGCACTTTGGTAGGAAATCTGTGAACAAATTCTGCTTGTAAGCGTGACCTTTCACTTTCTAAAAGTCAGAAATGCTCAATTTAATCAAGATTTAACATTTAAGATGATCATTTGGTAATCAGTAACATGTTGAAAAAAAAACTGGTAGAAAATGAAATTATGCTGTAAACCAAAGTCGGATGTGTGTGTTTTCTTGCACTCAGAGCTGAATGTGTATAAACGTGGTAACTGGCATGTTCACAATGCTTTTCAGGTTTCAGCCTCACTCTCTATATATCGTCCAGGCAGGATGTTTAATTCATACTTGTAAGTCAGACCTCCTCTGGGTTATGCAACAGCACGAATGTTGGCATTTTATTGGGTTGGACTGTGGTGTCGTCACGTCTTGTATGAAACATAGGCATATATTTAGGCTTTGATGTCAGTCTGTGTGTCATTTTGACTCACTCACATATAGCCTGTTAATGGCCAGAATGGAGGATAATAACCCCACTTTGTGTTAAAAATGGAATGGACATAATAATTGCTTCACATTCATTCAAACAAAAAACCTTTTCATGAAGCTGTGTTCGTCAGAGAGGACTAGACTCGTCAGCGCTCCTGTTTCAGTTTCTTGAGTGATTAATTCAGCAAACCTTGCAAAGTACAAAAGCACAGTTGACATTTTTGTTCATCTCGCAGATTACTGTAAATACGCATTTTCAGCGTCTGCTCTAAATGAAGCTTTTTTAGACACTGCTATTTTTTTTTCTAGGAATTTCAAAGCATCCAGTCCTTGAGGCCGCGTATTAAGTAATGCAACGTTGTACAGAGTTTTTTTAATCAAATAATTTTGTCATTGGGGAAGTTGAATGGCAGGATGCTGGTAAATAGAAACCATAAAGCATAAGCTGTGCAATTGATTATATTGTTCATATTTTATTGTCAATAAAACACTTAATAAAGATCAAACAACATCAGCCTGTTGGTCCACTCCAGCTTTGGTACTGCCCTTTCACCCACCCAGAAGACCTCAGAAGGTTACTGGGACAGGGTGAGATGGAGGCAGGTGATCTGTTGCGGTGGCCCCTGAAGGGAGGTGTCTAAGAAGGCGAAGAAGAAGTAAAGATGTCCGTCTCAGTCTAACTCAAACTCTATCTTATTCAAACAGAAGTACACTGTGTGGCCTGAAACTCTCGGGGCTATCTTAAGCAGATTAACACACTTTTAACTAACAAAGGGAATAAAGAGAGAGAAATCGGACCTTCAAGATAAAGACATCAGATTTAATTCAAATTTGAGAATTTCCCTTTCACTTTTGTTGTAGTATTTGAATGTTATTTTTTTGAAGAAGCCCAAAGGAATGTTGCTGCTTGTTGTCAAACCACAGCTCTGCTGTCTCCTAAGGTGTTTGAAACAAATGACGGTCAGCTATTGTGGGAGCTCAGTTATTGTCTCTTAGTCAACAGAGCAGAGAGTAAAAACACCTCAATTTTAACCGACTTACCAGAAAAGGATAAAAACATGAAGAGCTGACTATTGCTTGCACTTTAATCATGCTGTATTTGATGCAATGTCATCTTGTTTAAATGCAGGTGCATAAACGACATCCATGTAGTCACCTTATTGCTTGTAGTGCATGCTTGTTTTCCATTAACCATTAACCAGGATGACAAACTGATTGTTTTCATGCATACTTTTTGTCTCCATCTCTACAGCTTCAAAGCCTGCCATCTAATTATAGTGACCTGGTGGTAACAGGAGATGATGAGGGCATATTTGGAGTTGATGCTCAGTTTCTGTACGCACTAAAACCACTCGACAGGGAAAAGCAGCCATCGTACTCTCTGCAGGTATAAAAACATTTCCTTTCTGATCATACTGCACTGAAAGCAATTTTTAGGCCTTTTTTTGACTAATGAATGACTTTCTCCAATGTGCGATACAGATAGTTCACATAGAAAATACATTTTTATACTCTTGCTCATCATATAATGACCACACGCTTCTGTTCAAAGCAGTTTGGGGCTGCTAAACAATTCGCATGAAAAGGGTGGACGCGGGTTCCAGCATGTGTTACTTACAGAACATGGTTGCGTTTGCGTCACAGGTGTCCTTCAGAACGTCAGTGCATCATCAGAGCTTCAACGTTGAGGTGTGTGTCATCGACAAGAATGACAACGTGCCTACGTTCATAGAGGAGAGCATGAGAGGCAGCGTGCAGCTCGGGCTTCTCAAGGGTACGAGAACCTTGCACTGTGACGTGAACGTATTACACAACAAATTTAAGGCTGGGTCACATTCGTCAGTCCTGATTTATGAAATACGCTGAATTTCGTCAACAGTTAAAAAAAACATGCCTTGTGTCTCCGTGGAAACCACAGTTTAACCTTAACATCAGTATAAATAGATTTAATAATATTGCAAACAGCATCATTTCAATCATACACACACAAAAAGACTTTGTCATGGGTCTTAGCAATCACATCTATTTGATACAAAAGCTCCAGTGTATTCTATTTGAAACCTTTTGATATACACAGGGTATAGCCCATAATATTAACTCCATTATGATTTTTGTGTATTTTTCATTTAAGAAAACCATGATGGTACATACACTTTCATACATTAGTGTTGATCAGCTTTCTGTTTGAATTTCCCACAAAGGTCAACTCACTGAAGCTTATTCTGTTACTGTTTTACTCGGTCTGTGCAGACTGGGCATTTTGTAGAGGTGTCGTCTTTTAACTTTTAAAATTTGCTGCTACACAACCCTTCTTTCTGTTATTTTGCCATGTGTCAGCATGTTTTCTTGGAACACAGGAATGGAAAGAGAGATATTTTGTCCCAGACTTTAACTCTGTGTGACCCGTATCTCTCAGGAATACCATTCATGCAAGTGGAAGCGTTAGATCGTGACGACCGCAACAGTCCCCACGCTGATCTGCGCTTCAGCCTAATGGAACAAACACCCAGGATTCCCTCCAGCCAAATGTTCTCCATCCATGCAGTTACTGGAGAGGTTTTGCTCACGGAGGAAGGTCAGTCTCAACCAGTCGCTAAAAGGAAATACCGTATATCTTCCTTTAGTAGCCCGGAGCGCTTATTAAAAAAATTATCCGGCCTGCCTGGTGTTTAAAAGAGACCGGCGGTTGTTGGAGACCGGCTCTTATTCCCTTCTCAGACGGAATTGTCGTGGAAGTGAGAGGGAAAGAGGACCCAGGGACGGTTTTTAGACTGAGGTGAAAACAGTTCACAAATAATGCAGTTCCCAGTTGTGCTCCTCCTTTGCTCCCGAGTGTCTCCTTGTCTGTGGTAGCCCAGTGCACGAGTGGTGCGCCCCGTAACTACTCTCCGCCCGACTCCCTGAGAGGATGTAAAAGACCAGAAAATCACAGCAGGTTCGCTAGCCGACAGTTCCAGTTCAGTGTAATACTCCTACTTCTACGGTTGGCGCGTATCCAGCATAAATGCCGCTGGTCGTAGATGACAGCTGATTGGAAACAGCTGGCCGAGTGATGAGACGTGGGAGGACCGACGACAGGGCGGAGGGACTTCTGGGTCGAAGGTCGCCCGGCTACTATTGGAGACGGGCGTCTATTTGTCTTGACATGTTTTCAAACCGGCGTATATTAGAAACGGGCGTCAATAAGAGAGAGGCCACTATTAGAAGACATACGGTATTTTCAATTATGTACCCAATTTCATTATTTCCAACCTT
>VURO01009175.1:62805-91602 GCA_015108175.1 Pelvicachromis taeniatus
CGTCTATTTGTCTTGACATGTTTTCAAACCGGCGTTTATTAGAAACCAGCGTTTAAAAGAGACAGGCTACTAATGGAAGATATACGGTAGTCAAGATCATTTTGTGGGTTTTTTCATCCTCAAAGGGAAGCTTTAACATATATTTTCCCAACAAATCTGCGTGCAGGGTCACCTAGAGTGCAGCGTTACAATTTTGGTTTGATTTTGTGCAATTTGAGAAGGCAACTCTTTACATTAAAATGCTTCCTTATTTCTTCAGAGCTTATCATGTAGATAGTCTGTCCTCTTGAATGATGAAATGGCATCTATTGAATTCTAATGGACCAAATGCTCCTCTACCTCATTCATTCATCCCGTTGCTCCATTCAGCAATGAAATCAGTTGCACTAACAGTCATGCATGCCAAAGCAACAAAAGGAAGCAGCTTTGTGTTTGACAGTACAGTTGGTATGCTTCGGGTCATGAGCTGTTCTTTTCTTTACTTTGACTTCATTTCACAAGGCCACAAAACCATTACACAACCCTACTGTTTTCTTTGACGGTTTTAGAAACCCGCAATCTGGCTTTTCAGTTTTTGCTTGCATCTTGAGACTGAGAGGGAAAATGTTCACCATCATCAATGGAGAGCATTCTTGACTTGATTTGCAGTCATAAACAAGTTTATCTTCACCATCATGCACAAGACTTGCACTGCTTGGTCTACCAGGTTGCCAGCAATTGTCTGGATTCCTTGTGCATGCATAGTTTTTTGCTGAATAAAAAAAAAAAATTCAAATATTGACTATGGCAAAGTATATTTATATCTCTCTGACAGTGAGCCTCATTATTATCTTCTTCACTGCCACAATGGAATTTAAATTGTAGCCCACTTGTGAGCTGCAGTGTGCTCTTTTCTGCAAATACCAACACTGAAACGATGCACTTCAGTCCACCAGTGATTTAGCAACCAAGTGTCCAATAACCTTTAAACAAATAGTGTATGAAAAATGTATCTAAAACACAATTCTTCTATTTAAATAAGTAATTTAAACAATCCCATATTAAAAAATGCAAAAGTAAATTCTCTAATATCTCATTTATTTCTACATGAATGTGCTCAAGTAAAGGAAATCTGTTATCGTCCAAATATGCTGTCTGCAAGACCATAACACACACACTTCAATAAAAAACAAGAAACAATTTTTCTCATAAAACAAAACAAAGAATATCAGGAAATCTTTTTATTGTTGATATTTCCTGATAAAGCTGTTATTGGTCAGTTTCTATTCACAGAGACAGTCACATGTACAGAACCTTTAAAACACTTGTGAGAAACACAAGTTGAAGTTGTTAAAATAGGATCAAAACGTGAACATCATGAAAGGTCTTGGAAAAGCCTGACATCAGGAAAATGCTAGTAATTTATAAATATTTGATACAAAAGTACTGTGACACCTCTTCTAGTCCAGCGGACAAACATGCGAGAAATTCTTGTGTGCCGGTGCTATTTCTGTAGCTTTGGCCTTTGCTACGGTTTGGCAGGAGCTGGATGACTTTCACACTTGCTGGTCCTTTCCAGCCCACGCTGCTGATGATTGCCACAAGACGAGCAGCAGGGAAAATTGCCTCCTTGATTTTGCACCTTCTCTTTGGGCTACCCGGTCACAATTACATTTGAAGTGGGCTGTTTATGTAATTTTGTTTCCATTTAACCGAGAAATTGCAAAAGAGGGGATAGAAGGAGCACTTAGGCATGTGAGGATATGTTAATGCTTTGATTATTGGAATGAAAATATATTCAGTAAAATGCGTTTCTCAAAGTCTTTATGTTATTATGGTGTGGTCACTTGTTTAGCTTTCATGACGTTTGCCTTTTTCGCACTTTGGGAAATAACACATATGTTCCAATGAAGTGCTGTACTGTTATCTTGTAGGCTTTCTTGAATAATTTATGCCTCTGTCACCACCAGGAGCCTCCACTTTGGACCCAGAGATGTGTGGTCGTTATAAACTCTCAGTGATGGTGAAGGATATGGCTGGGAGGGCGGACGCCTTCTTCTCCACTGGCATTGTTACTGTTGAGGTGACAGGAAACACCTGGGCATCACCTGACCCCGTACGGCTTCAGGAAAATCTTCCGGGCCCTTACCCCATACCCATCTCACAGGTGAGAGAGCAAAACATCAAAAAATTGTATTGACTCCGCAACATTTCAACACAAATGCATCATGTTAGCTCATAAATTTATTCACCCATGTAAAATAAAGCCCCTTGTACAGGATTTTTAAAAAAATAATTCAATGATGCAGGCATTATTAATGCAGTACCACAATGTTATCATGTTACAATCAAGCAAACGCTGTCAGTAGTCTGAGTGAAGTGGCCTCACTTTGCCTGTTGCTGTTTTTAGTGTTTCCTTCTAAGTGACCAAATACTAAATTATTGAGGCTGTTCAAATGCCATGGATCCTTTCAGGCCACCTCCTGACTGAGTCACTTTAACTCCCATATTTACTCACTCACTGCTGCCTGCCCACCCACCTACCATCACTGAGGGGTATTACACAAATCTTACAGCTTTAAGCCAAAATCTGAACTCCAAAACACAGAACATATGGAGTCGATTTTAATCGTATTGTACGGCTTACTACAAATATTTGAGTATCTTCTATAATCTAAAGAAACATCCATCCAGGTCCAGTTCAATAGAAAGATATTCCTATTATTTTTGGGCATCTTTATCTTCTTCTTGCTGCTGTTGTGTAACCTTAAAAATGACCTTGTAAGTACTTTGATTCAGTTCTTCTATTCAACTGAGATTTATTGTAAAGTGAATATCTTCAAGTTTTACACTTTTAGATGTCCAAAACAAGATATCCAAAGCTATCAGCTTGTAAAGAGACATTTATGATTTCCTGATTTTCTGATAAATTAAGTAACTACTAATTAAAAAGCAAACAAGCATGAATTGATAAAGAAATGTAAGTGCTGCAGCCTCACAAAGGAGTGTTGAAATCAAAAGTAAAACTACTTTTGAACAGTAACCTTGATGATTGCGTGAAGATATGGGCACAATTTAGCATCTAAAACTTTAAATACCATGGAAAATGTTTGATTGCTATCTCGTCTACCAAAAAAAAAAGCCTACAAGCTCCTTTTTCACACTGGATTAACTCCAAAAAGCATCTCGTGGTATCTATGTAAATTCTATTTATAGGTTGGTGTCTGAGCCTGGTCTTTTCTAACCCTTTGCTTTTTATAATGTTGTCACATCTACTACATGTCTATTAATAACTCAGTAGCCCTCAGAGGGTTTTGTAACACACGGGGAAAAAAATCAGCTAGTGGTGGAAGTTATCCTTTGTCAGGAAATCTTTTAAATCTGCACCTGCATTGTAAAAAAAAACGAATCTTAGTTATTCACTTCTGAGAACTGTGGAAACAATGAGGCCTGTAGAGCTGAATATAAAGCTCAATCAAATTGTGAGAATCGCTTTGGCCAGCAGGTACACCGCAATATCTCCCCCTCCTCTGGTTTTCTCCCACCTCCCCCTCACACTCGCCCTCAGTCTCTCTTCTCTCCTGTTCTAACGTCCCCTGCCACCCACGGAAAATGTGTGGAATTTCAAGCGTGGGCTGATTTGATTTCTTTTTGTCATATTTTCAAAAGCCAGCTCAAATCAGCAGCAAAGTCTACAGTTTTATCGTAAAGGTTTAGTAGTTATTTATAACGTAATACTCCAGCTCGGTGACCTTTTTATTATTTAATGTCAAAATATAGCATCTGTGTCTCTATATGTAAACAAGGCTGTGTGGAAATCTTTCAATGAGCAGATTTCCTGTGTATTTCTTTTAATTAATTAATTCCTAATGAAAAATGTGTTAGCAGAGTGTGAAATGAGACGTCTTCTTCCTTTACTGAGTCCCGTTTGTTCTCATCTCAAGCTAAAATCGCACAAAGCTGGATTAGGTTAACACGGTGTTTAGTTGGGGGAAGCCTTATTTCGCCTACGCAGTGTTCTAATACTGCTGTGCTCAGTAGGTGGTGGGACTAACTGCTGTTATGACACATACATAGAGAATCGTGTCCAAGAACCCACTCTATGCATCCCACCTCCCCTACTGTCTCAGATAAATGAAGCAGCCATGTCGGCATCTACACAACTGTGACAAATCTTGTGTTTTACACACTGACATCGTCCTTGGTCTGACAGATGCCGAAATCAACCTGCTGCTTAGCATGCGGGCTGCCATTGTCCTTCCTCTGGTAATAGTCAGTTATAAAAGTAAGTGTCGACTGCTGTTGTGATTACATTTTCTGAGCCTGCAATCAGATCAAACCAAGCTCCGGCTGGATTTTAAAATATGCAATCCAGACATTCATCAATTCAATTGCATCATCAGTGCTATGGGGGTTCATTTTAATTTATTATCTATTGCATGTTTTTGATTCCCAAAAAATGTGATTATGTAATGCAACCACTGAAACTACTTGAACTCAGGTTTGCAATCTATTGAGACTCGAGTGGGAGTGAGGGCCCCAGTAGCTGCGAATGAATCAAAGCTCTTAAATGCTTTGAACTGTTAGCATTCACACTCGTATGAAATTTAGTTATTTATTGTGGAATTAATTTGAGCCCCACTCGAACTCTGTCATGGCCTGATGATCAGTGAGTAATATTACAGATGATACTTGTATCAGCGTGGTGCCTCATCAAACATTAGTCATTATAAACCTGATTGTGTTAAGAATAGCTCTGATTACAGTACGTTAAACGTACTGTAATCAGAGCTTTTTAAATAACTTTTCTCCAAATGCCAGTTGAATGAACTGCAATGCACACTTTGTGCTACCGCCTCAGGATCAAATATCAGAGAAGGCTATCAGCAGGGTGGGAAGTGTCCATGCTCCCTCACGTGTTCATCAAACAATTTAAAGTAGGCAAAATGAAAGGTGGTTGGGTGCCCATGTCAGAATTGTAAAGCGATAGCTTTAGTGTTGTAAAAATGACAAAGATAACACAGTGTTACAGGCATAGAACTGTGTTTTTTCATCAGCAAGGTGATTCCCAATGAGCTATTAGCGATAAACTTTACATATCACCACATGCTGTGCAGTGTAATCTTGAAAAAATGTGAGGAAATTGGACAAATAGAGTACAAATGTCAGGCAAGTGTCAGACCTGAAAGGACTATCTACAGTAGATGAACAATATCTGGAAGTCATATTTTTGAGAAATAGAAAAGAAAATCAGCAGAGATGTGACACGGGACCTGAGAGATGCATCTGGCTCTGCAGCTGCTCCATCTACTGTTCACTGAAGCCTCACAAGAAATGGTCTCAATGTAAAGTTGGATGTCAATAAGCCATTCTTAAGGAAGGGAAGCAAGGATAAATGGCTGAGATGTTCCAAATTACACAAGAACTGGACTTAAAATCAGTGTCAGCAGATCTGATGAAGTGATGAATGTAGTTTCTGCAGCACCTGTAAAACACACTGAATGGTTTGGGGCTGCATTGGTGTTGGAGATCTTGAAAAAACTGATGGAATTATTTTGATTTATTTTGAGAAATCAAAATGTGATTTTGATTCACCGTAAAATACCATCTGGAAAATGTCTGCTTGGCAGTGACTTTGTTTTCCAGTATGGCAATGATCCAAAACACACTGCCAATGCAGTAAAAGCATACCTGAATAGAAAAACACGCGGTGTCCTCCCCAGAGGCTGGACCTCAACATTACTGAAGCAGTGTGGGATCATCTTGACAGAGAGCAGAACAACAGACAGCCAGCATCCAAAGAAGAGCTTTGAATGTCCTTCAAGAAGCCTGGAGAACTATTTCTGAAGACTACTTAAAGAAATGACAAGAAAGCTGCCAAATATACCAAATATTGATTCAATACTTGTCAGAATTGTATAAACTCTGTTTTGGCATTATTTACTTAATTTCAATGTTTCAAGAAATCAGTGTAACTATTTTCCATTTTTGTATAAACATCACTGTATCTTCTGTCAGCTTATTAAATAATGAGAAACTAGCTCCAGCTTTACTATTATAACATTTCCTGATTTGGGAGGCTTACTTGACGTTATTCAAGTACTGATTAGCATCATGCCCCAAGTCCAGCCAAGAGGCTCACAGCCACTCTTGACCAAGCTCAAACACAAGCTATCACAGAGACAGCACGTGCTTGGAAAACTGAAACATGGATGGAGGCGAAACAGATGATTTCATAGATGATTTGTATATAACTCTATACAAAAGAGTCGGGGCTCATCAATCACATGTCTTTAAAGTTGTAAGGTCTCAAAGCACACAATAACACTGAAAGGCGGCCAGCTGTGTGAAGTGGCTTTGTGTATACAGAAGCATTGCATATGGGCAGTTATATCCAAAACAAGGGGCGAGTGTGTGACAGTGAGTTGAGGAGATGCACATGCCCTGGGTTTGGATCAGCTGTGATACAACTGGGCTCTTGTCCTTGTTGGGTGCTGTTTGATTGCTACTACCTTTCAGCCCATCTGCACAGCCCTCCGTCAGGGGGTTGTAAAGCAGAGTGGAAAATCCCCTTCAGCCTTCATCGTTAGTTTTGGCTGTGCTCTCTGTTCCCCATCAGTGTCAGAGCATTTAACTGTCTCCTTATCATGTAAACAAATGGTAGCTTAACTTGGTATTTATACATCTTACACACTTGGTTGCAAAGTTTTCTAGGTTTACAGTTTGCTGCTCATTTTTCCTGCTGCCGCCCAGATAAGAAACCATATTAGTTTTTAATTCACTTGCAGATATATAGAACTGAGTACTCATAAAAATGTTTGTATACATTTGTCTGTATTAATATAGGTCAAATGGAGTGGCAGTCAGGCAGTGTATGGTCTGGAGGGGGAGTTTCCAGAGATGCTCTTCACCATCAGCAGAGAAGGAGTTATTTATCTCAATGCCCCTCTGGACAGAGAGACACAAGACCAGGTCTGTACTGTGAGCCAAACATCTCCAGCACCTCATAATAAATGATATTTTACAATTAGAGTAAAAAATGTCTGAATTAATTCCTCTATTAAAGATTGAACCTTTTATTTTAATTTCTGAACTCATAGTATATGAAAACTGTGACATCAAAGATGATATGTATTTGCCGACTGGTGTGTTTATAAAGCTTGCGCTGATTTAAAAACTCGTCATACAGGTGCATATCATTTATATTTAAACTAGCAAGATGAAGTGATTCATTCACAAGTATCTGATGATATGGTTATTAATTCAAAAGCTGAACAATGAGAAGTGATGAGCTTATTGTCCCAAAATGGCTCTCATGTTGTTCATTGGAAGAAAGTCCCAGTTTTTAATTAACTCTCCTATTACTTACAACTTAATGGCTTTTTTATTGTAGGAACCCTGGTACACATTACTTCAGCAAAGCTGAGCACTGAGTCACAGCCTAATTACAAACCAAAACCTGAAAAGTGCTCTATTCATTAAACATATTCTGCCTGTGACAAGAAGATTGTTGTATAATGGCTGTAAAGATTGTGAATCTGAAAGTCTTCATTGCAAATCTGTCTCACTTTAGATCAAAGGAAAGATCATCCTTTGTGTCAGGATTACAAATTAAAGTCCATGTGTTTGGATTTTGCACTCGAGCTTTGCAGACAACCTAAGCTCCTGTGAGCTTTGAATGACTCAGTGAGCAGAATATTCTGGCACAGAGGCACCAAAGAAAAGCACAGAAAGACTGAGCTACATCGGGTGATGTGATTATTGTTAAAACGCAGTGTTCTAGCACATTACCCTCTCTTATTCTGCAGTGACCTTTCAGTGGAAGTTTTAAAAATGATTTTTTAAACTGGTGTATCATGGGTTTAATGCACTCTGTCATAAACAGGAAACTGAAACTGATATGATGACTTCCACTTTATATTCCTTCAAGATTTTTAAAGGTTTTTATCACCTTAAGGTTATATATATTGAAGTATTTCCAGAAAACCAAGGAGGCTTTAAACATAAGATGTTGTTTGGTGTGTTGCTGCCACTGGTAAAAGAAGTTACAAAAGTTACATTTGTGTGGTTCATTTTACTTAAAATAAGAGCTGTGAAAAATGCTTAAGAACCATAAAATGCCAGAAGACTTAATCTGAATACAGCTTTGCTCTAGTAAATAGTAAATAGTATTTTATTCATTTTTGTGTCTAAGAATTTCCTGTTGAAATATATTCTACATGCTTTTATACATACTATATACCATTCAGGAATTTTAACTAGCGTGCTAAAATATGGGACTTTGCACAAATGCTGGACATCTAATATTTTTCTAGCCAATACCTAAGACATTTTTGGATGGATCTGTTCCAAATTTCATATGCTGGTTCATTTTGAAGATAGGAAAGGCCAGTGAAAGTTTTAGGTTTTTGTCTTTAATAGTTTTTGAGATATTCATGTTCAAACATTGTTGCAGATTGTGCGAAAAAATGATTTGAAAGTAGGTTGAAGGACCATTTTTCAAAAGAATATACCTCTCTTGAAAAGTATTTGAATCAGAATCATCTTTTATTTGTGCACACGGACAATGAATGTGACTCCAGTTCACTTTGCTTCCTTCATGCAAGAAAAAAATGCACTCATTGTATATGTTCACTGGACCATAACATTTTTACACAAATTTTAGGTGGTTGAGCAGGAAATGTTCTAAAAATTGGCTGATTTGAGATGAGATAGAAACTAGGAAACCAGAACCTTGAGAAAATTCGCAAGTATAACTAGGATATGTTAGAGTACCTGGGTCGTTGACCCAGTGTTTTGAGTATTTTGTGCTTTAATTTTTGTTCTCATCATAGTTTAGGACTGCAAATGTTTTGGTTTCTGTTTTGTATTTCTTTTTCTCCAGTTCTTCTTGGTTTGTGATTTTCTTGTTGTTAGTTTTGGTTTCCATACTCCCTCTGTTCTATGTCTAGTCTGTGTTTCTGTGCCTGCCCTGGTCCCACGACTCTGTGTTTTCTCTGTTGCAGTGTCTGTGATATCAGTGTATGCTTGTGAATCTGTGTCTGTAAGTTCAGTCGGTATGTTTCCTGTTTTACTTTGAAGGTCCGTGTCTTATGTTAATGTGTCTGGTTTTGCTTCCCTTGTTTTGTTAGACCTGATTTGTCCCAGCTGTGTTTCCCTCCTGTCTCTCATTCCCTGATTGCTCTCTCTGTGTATTTAAGCCTTGTGTTTTCCCTGGTCTGTGTCATCATCTTCCTTGTCCCATGCTGTGTGTTCTGCCTGTCTGCTTGGTTACGTTGTTGTTATTTCCAGTAGTTTTTGTTCTTTGCCATCTAGCAAATAAACCTGAGTTTTGAGTTTACACTTTCCTCTGTGAGTCTGCACTTTGAGTCCGCCATTACTCTTGCATACAGCCCTCACTTGACAGGATAAAAAAGTGAATGTTTACTCATATTGCAGAATTATATCCTATCATGCTATGCACAGAAAAACACTTTACAGTCGTTAGTAGTCTGCTGGGCATGCAATCACATTTTGGGGTTTTTTTTGTCTGCTGCTAGAATGTTAATGGGAGCATGGGTTGCATGACTCTTAAGCCACAGTGTTAAAGGTTCCTCACGTGACCCAATATTTTCCTCTCTGCTTTTTCTTCCTTTTTCACCTGTGTTGCTTTCTTAGTTTCATATCAGCATTGTGGTTGAGCGTCCCGACGGTAGGGAAATTGCCAAACCTGTGGAGCTGAGGGTGATGGTGGGTGACGCTAATGATAACAGGCCCACATTTCCACAGGCACAGTACCATACTGTGGTGAAGGAACTGGCTGCTCGAGGTAACACCTTATATAGGTTTTGGGTGTTGGTTCTTTGTTTGTTTGTTTGCACTCATGCAAGTCTCACTTTTGCTATTCCAACTAGTCAGACCACAGTGGAATATTTAGATACTGCATCACACAGGCTGTGTGCTTTGAGACCACACACACCAGAATCCAAGCAAGAACAATACTATTTCTTTGGCCAAAATACAATCTTTAGTTATGAAAGTTATGATGATAATAAAGCAACACAGTGAATTTGAAATTTGCCAGAATTATTTTATAATAAGAGTAGCTTAGTGCAAAAACATAGCCTTAATGTGATGTTGTGATGAAAGGGTGGAGAGTGCCAGATACATTTTGTGAAAGCAGATTGGGATCTTTGCCAGGACACAGGGGAAGCACCAACAGTCCTCCTGTGCTCCTAAAAAGCACATGGTGGGTTGTAACGTACCAGGTCCTTGGCATAAAAGCTTTTTGCTGGTGCTTTAAAACATTCTGATTTGGGGAAGTGAATTACACAGGGCAATCTGTTAATCTAAATGGAATCAGTGAGTGAGGATTATATGAGAAAGCTATTGTTATACTCTCTCCCTATTTTAAATCAGTGTGCTGTGGGACTTGTCATTTTAGATTCTCTTGTTATTACTTGACAAAAGAGTTAAAAGAGACAGAAGAGAAAATTTCACTCAAACTTCAAAAGAACTGACATTTGCCCCCAAATAAAGTTATATACTGTACATTATACATTATGTACATATATACATTTTTTTTTAAACAAAAGAAGCAAAGATAATTTTCAAAATGTTAAATTGTCAAATTCTATTCATGGTAAAGAAATACTAAAAAACATTGGTAAGAAATTGATGTGAGAAATTTCTTCACCATGCTCAGATTTTTTAAAACATTTTTTTTAAAACAGTGTAGAAAACCCATTTTATAGATCTAACTGAAAATATCTTCTGATGATAACTCAGAGAGCCTCCTCCTGCTCTTTATTCATATATTTTTTCCTGCAGGGACAGAAATCCTGACAGTGCAAGCGGCGGATAATGATGACCCCAAGACAGACAATGTACGAATCTTCTACCGTTTGGTCGGACAAATTCCAGAGAGTCCTCGTGCCCTCTTCAGAGTGGACCGTGACTCAGGGGTCATCTCGGTCCAAGCGGATAGTATGGAGGGCACGGCACCGCAGTACACCCTAACCATCACTGCTGAGGATGCCAAAGGTGACTAGTATAATACAGTAAAACAAACTTTGCTATAGCGCAATTTCCATGAACAAGCAACTATAGTGCTCATCTTATACTTTAGGGAGTTAAAGAGATAGTATAGCAGTGACAGAAACAGGTGCATCAATGATAATTATATGGAAAACATTTCATCTTTCATAATGACTATAATAGGCAAAAGTTAATTACCTTTGTGAGCAAGTGTGTCAGTGTCAGTGGCCTTCCTTGAGATTTCCGGGAGATGTATATATGTTAGCCTGTAGGGTGACAGATGATGTGATTTGCATGACTCATGGACTCAGGCTGTGACGAAGGCTAACATGAGGTACTTGCTGTTCCTTCAGCATTCTTAATTTGTGAGAAGGGCTGACCCTGAGTCACTAACAGAAGCTGTGATCCTGTCCCTGGCAGGTCTGAACAGTTCCTGCACAGTGGTTGTGACGGTGCAGGATGAGAACAACAACCCACCGTTGTTCTCCCAACACGAGGTATGAGAACACATGTTCAAACAGTTACTTGCGCACAGAGATTAGGACGCCTTTCAGGCATTGATCTGTTTGGGGCAATATCAACAACAGCTATGGAAAAGTGGCAGGCTAAACATCATCCGTGGATTTTGGACTGTGAATGCGCTTTGCAGGTCACTGATCTAATTTTCCTGGCGAGGAACTAGATATGGCCTCTAATCTCAGGCTTATATAGATGACATTATGTTACTGGAAGACTTTTATTCGGCTCTCTGTACTCCAAGCGGACAGTGTTTTTAGAGTTTAATCTGATAAAGCTTTCTTTAGAGACAAATTTCCACTCATTTATTTATAGGTCAATCTACAGCAAGTTACATCATGATTACAGAGCTCCATCCAGTGTCGTTAACATGGCAGAAATTGTATAAGAAGTAGCGTTATCTTAGCCATTACAATCTCACAAAAGGTTCTGTGAGCATGGCATCATAAATGCTGCAGCATCAGGCCCACCGTGTAATTGGCCAGTGGTTTCCTGTGAAGCAAAGGTTTAATTTTGGTCAAGGACAAAAGCCAATCGACTGCAGAGCCTTGGCATGAATGTCCAGATCAGTCAAAGCTTAGATATAACACCCGACACCGTGTTATTCTTTACGTCCCCGCCCAGTGTAATGGACAGTAAGGGATTTTAATCAAACAGCTTTTAAACAGTGCGGGATGAGCATTGCAAAGCTGTTAAAAACAAATGCACTGTTGCTCAGATAATCACTACCACAG
The DNA here is from genome assembly GCA_015108175.1 of Pelvicachromis taeniatus. Taxonomy (NCBI): domain Eukaryota; kingdom Metazoa; phylum Chordata; class Actinopteri; order Cichliformes; family Cichlidae; genus Pelvicachromis; species Pelvicachromis taeniatus. Next base: position 75,051 of record VURO01009175.1, read on the forward strand.
GCACACAAACACAGAGGTGGAAAATGCTCTTGAACAGGTCACGCCTGAGAAGTGCAGCTTTTTCCATGGCAGTGCAACCCTACAGGGGGTGATGTGGGAGGTGAGTGGTGACAGGACTGGGTTCAGCATCCCTGTGGATGGGGCAGCCAGATCACAGGCATGGTTGCTTCTCTAGAGGACATCCAGGAGTGGCAGATTAAACGGCTGTCTAAACACAGAGAGGTTCACAAATAAAGGTCAGCTCACACCAGGGGGGCAAGAGGGGGCAAATGTATATTGTCACACGCAGTCACCCATCGTCTCAACTGAAAATTGGGCAATCGGTCATCACTGGCATTTATTGGTGATCACACAATCTTAATATCAACAGCTTGCTGGCAAAAGCTGCAGCGGCCACGACAAGAAATAAATAATCATTATCATTATTTAGCATTCAGTGGGGCTGTTATTGCAAAGCCAGGTTCATTTATATAGCGCCAATTCACAACAACTGGTGCCTCAATATTAGAGTGAAAACTCCAACAATTTGATGATCTCAATGGAGAAAGTATTTTGCGATGGTGGGAAGAAAGAACTCCCTTTTTAAAAGGAAGCGGCAGGTGGCAGAACAAGGCACAGATGTCTACTGCTAGCACATACACTAGCAAGAGTGTCCTATGCTGGTAATAATTTTAATAAACATGAGCACAAGAGCGAGGAAGACTACAATGAGCTGAAACATAAACTTGTTAATTATTCCTGCATGTCCAATTTTTGTGATTCATGTTTCATTACTTTGTATGTCCCTCACGATTTCCTGTTGTCATCCGCGCCCCTGCGCTGTTCTGTTTTTGGTGTGCCACCCCAATATTTTTAGTGGCCCCCATATGGCCACCCCTATAAAAACTATTCTGGAGGCGCCCCTGCAGGGGAGGTTTTCCTTGAAGAGGGTCAGGTCAGTGAAGACTCATGTGAGCTGACAGATTTGAAACTCGTTTTTAAAAAATGCAAATTACATCCTTTTTTAAAGGATAGTCCTTTTCTTTTTTGTGATCATTCACTCTGTGTTTTCTCCCCATCAGTACGGACCCTTTCACATCCCAGAGGATGCCCTGGTGGGTACGACAGTGACAGCTGTGCTAGCGAGGGATGCAGATGTTCGAGGTGGGGACAGCTGGCAGGTGGACTACCGTTTAGAGTCTGGAAATGAGGAGGACGTCTTTTCATTAGTGACAGACAAGCAGACCAATGAGGTCTCACTTGTCCTCTCCAAGGTGAACAACACCAAATACACTGAAGCTCTACACACACATTTGACCACCAAGATCAGCTAAATTCAGGGTCCATCAGTCTGACAACGTCTGAATTAAACTTTTTTTTATTCTGTTTTGAGAGGAGAGACAATACAAAGATCCTTTTCTCTCAGGGACACAGATATTAATGTCAAGGACAATTTTTGGCATAGTTGCTTGTATCTGACCTTGGAGCATATGCATGTTCTAAGAGATTATTCACTCACAGTCACAGAAAACTAACCTCATTTTATAAATGCATGATTTTAAAATCACCCTATGTAGATATTGTGCATTGAAAGACAGTTGGAAAAGGATTTTCAGAAATGTCCAAATTTTAGTCCTGTATGCCTAAAATAAAAAGAGTCCTGCACCACGCTGGCATAATCTCTCCGGTCCCCAGGGTGCATCACCCTTCGCCTGCCTCCTATAATCCAAAAGGGCATTTTAGGGAGGCATGTGGGAATTAATGTGTGTCTGTGTGTGTATACTCTAATGGTCTGCACTCTGTGAGTGGCCAGGCAGGAGACAGTCTATTATTTTCAACCTCTTGTGGGAGTTGATGAATGTGATTGAACTGTGAGCTGCACAGGCCCCTCTGAGATAAAGCAGAGCATTTCCAAAAGCTAAAAATGGATCTCAATCTATTATTTCAGTTTAACAGACAATGGCTTGTTTTCAAAAGTGATGTCATGCAGTTTAAATTCCTGTCTCTATGAGTAGCTCTTATATTGACCTTGTGAGCTATCACTATAGCAAACACTGCATCACCAGAAAGGATACTGTAGATTAGTTAGCTTACCGTAGTAAAAATTAAAGCTTAAATCTTCCACAAGTAAAGCCCCAGTGGATTGAAATGCACTTAAGCAAATCCTTTAATTCACCAGATTACAGGGTGAGGTCAGCACTAGAAAGCAGACACATTTCATTATTAGAAACTGCAAAGCCAAATGAATAATTAGATTGTGTGAGCGGATACTAATGGCATTTTACCACACAGGCTGGAGAGTGAACGAACTAGGGAAAGAGATGGGATCAAATCAGTGTGGGGAAAAAATGGCGACGTCGCATTAAATGAAAAAAATGAATCGTGAATATTTTGCAAAAGAAGTGTTAACTGGAACTTCTTTTGAAATTAATGTGAGACTTTCAGAAGTTTTAGTTATAGGTTTCATAAAAATATACACTCACTGGCCACTTTATTAGCTAATATCTTGTTGGACCTCCTTTGACCTTCAGGGTTGTCTTAAATCTTCATGACAAAGATTCAGCTACTGAAAACATTTCCAAGAGATTTTGGTTCATATTAACATGACAGATTCACACAGTTGCAGCAAATTGTTGGTACTGCATCCATGATGTAAGATCTGGTGACCCTATAGGGGCCAATTAACTAAAGTGAAGTCAACGTTATGTTCAAGAAACCAGTGGCCATAAAAGGATAAACATTTTCAGCAGCGATACTCAGGTAGGCTGTAGCACTGAAGTACTAAGGGGCCCAAATTGTGCCAAGAAAAATATCTCCACACACCATTACATCACCACTGGCAGCCTGAACTGTTGATACAAAATAGGATGGAGCCATGCTTCCATGTTCATTTTCACCCAAATGGTACAGCAGAAACCCAAACTCATCAGGCCAGGCAATGTTTTCTCATTTTTTACAGCATATCCAGTTGAGCCAGTGTGAATTGTAGCTTCAGTTTCCTGTTCTCTGTGATCTGCTGCTGCTGTAGCCCATCTGCTTCAAGGTTTAACAAAATAGTCTTTTGCATACCTTGGTTATAACAAGTGGGTATCTGAGTTACTGTTGCCCTCCTATCAGCTTAAAACTGTCCATTTTCCTCTGACCTCAGGCATCAACAAGGCATTTTCACCCAGAGAGCTCACTGGATTTTTCTCTTTTCCAGACCATTCCCTGTAAACCTTAGAGTAGGTTGTGTGGGAAAATCCCAGTCGATCAGCAGCTTCTGGGACACTCAGACCAGCCCATCTGGCACCAACAATCATGCCACATTCAAAGTCACTTAAACTGCCTTTCTTTCCCATTCTGATGCTCAGTTTGAACTTAAGCAGGCTGTCTTGACTATGTCTACCTGCCCAAATTCATCAAGTTGCTGCAAAGTGGTTGGCTGATTTATTTCTGTAAACAAGCAGTTGAACTGGTATCTCTATTAGGTGTACCTAGTAAAATGACTGGGGATTGTATAGGTATATATATCTGTGTGCAAAACAGTTCATTCTGACCAGCCTCACTATTTTTCTTACATCAAGAGAGACTGAAAATCTATCTCGCTATCTGCATAGCATCAAAACTACCTAGTAAACATTGTTATCCCTTTAAGAGTTTAGCCAGTAAAGACAGAAAAAAATAAACAGATGTGTAAATGTGTAGTTAAATGGTGAGTGATGTTGCTTTTACAGTTGTAAATAAAATATTTCATGTTATGTATCAAATTATGAGCAGTACACAAATACACAAATGTGGTGATATTTATTTTGGTGATGTTTAAATATTGGGTATTACTGTAATTTAAACTAATAACTATTTACAGCAAGAACATGATGCTACTCTAAAGGTACTTAATTCATGCTTTAGGGTGAAAAAGAAAGAGTAGCATCATCAGGTGAGCAACACCAGAGTCCATACGCATGCTGTCATGCGCTGATACACACTGAGCAGTTTGATGTGTCACTTCCAGTTAACAGCAGTACTCATCTATCCTCCAAGGTTGCCGTTTTTTGTTTTTTTTTTCTTTTTCCCTGGTAACAAAGACACGTGTACTCAGCGGGATGATGTCAGGCAGTGCCAGTTTGCCGATGTCTTGTTTTACGGGAAAAAAAAGAAAACACATTTACTGGCAAAACCTGACAACAAAGACAAGCTTCAGGGCAGGATTCAAAAGATTACAGTGAAAGAAATCAGTTGTGCCCAGTTGTAATAAAGACTGAGTGATGGGATTCCTTTTTCCTTCAGATGGGTTGTTTTGCCTCTAAAATCTGTAAAGTCCATCTTTTCATCATCCCACTGTGAATCTATTTTTTAAATCCTACAATCAGAGTCAGAAGGTTAGAGTTACTATTTCAGTGCACAGATTATGGTAATCCTATCACTTTGAAACTGCTACTTCCAATATTTGGAACTATAAATAGCACACACTGTTCACGCCAGAGGATAAAACAAAGTTGTTAATATTCATAGCTAGGTTTCTTTCTTTTTTTAAAATTATTATTAAATTACTTGTATGCCCTTTCAAAATGAAAGTCTTAAAACTACAACAATAAAGCAGTGTGTTCAGTTTATAATGTACTATCTTTTCCACTGTCATGCCCTAGTTACTCAAACAGCATCATGGAAAATCTTTCACTGGTGGCTCACTGAATCAATTGTTTTTTTTTCCCTCTCTATCTACACTGTCTAGAAATATAGTAACACTGCCAGTAAATCCAGTTTCCTTGGGCCTAAGATAAGGGGACTGGACACAAGGGGGGTGTACTGTGTCCCCCTCCTGCTGGCAAATAAGACATGCTGTTTTTTTGACTTTCTGTTTAGTGTGGTTACACTTGAACCTTCAAAAATAAATCTGCTTTCATCACATTTAGGTTCGTATGAAAAGGTAATATAGGGCACAGCATCAGCAGTGCCTGTTTTAACTCAAGGACAAACCTGGAACTGAAAAAACACTTCATACTTTTAAAATACATCAATGTCTGCCTCACACCATATGACAATTAGGCTAGGCTCCAGCACCCCCAGCGACCCTGAACTGGATAAGCTGAAGAAAAGCAGAAGAAACTGGATGGATGGATGGCATGTAGCTTATTAAACAGAAAAGTTATTATAAAAGTGACTGAGAAACTTGGGCTTGTGCTTGACTGACGCAGATGCAGTAAACAAACACCTTTACAGATAGTCCTCGTCATTGATCTGTTTCATGTGAATCAATACAAAAAAGGATGGACCACACAAATATGTGGATCTCTTCTTTCTCATTGCATTCAGCTGTATTGTTGCCATGCTTCATCCAGTAATCAATATTCTTGATTTTTTTTCTTAATGATCTGAAATTGGCTTCCCGCTCACTCTGAATGTGATTGTGTTTATTGCGTTCTCTTTCTGTGAAGTTTTGTGGCAGTTGTCAGGTTACAACAGCAAAACACTGCGACTGAAAACAGTAAAATTTTAGGAATTACTGGATGTAGTACTTCAAAGAACATCTAGCGGTACAAGTATTTGAGAAATACACCTTTAGCAGATTTATAATCTGTTCGTGCACTTCTTCTATTGTGGAGGTAGTTGTTTAATGCACTGTTGTGAATTAAATTAAGTAACACTTAAATAACACTTTGTGAAACTTGTGTGCATGCATCTCTGCACAGGTGTTGGACTTTGAGCGTGAGAGTGAGTACATCCTCGTGCTCAGTGCCCAGAATCCAGTTGCGTTAGTCCGTGGCCGGTACGGCCCAGCATCCACAGCAACTGTCTCCATTTATGTTGACGACGTCAACGAGGGTCCGATCCTGTCTCAAAGCCATTATGAGGTGACTGTGAGAGAAGGGGAGGAACCAGGACGGGTTATTGCCACCATCCGAGGTTATGACCCCGATTCTCACCCAATAAGGTAACTCATCTAAGCTAGCAGGGGTGTGAAATTCCAGGTTTTTAATTTTACAGATCTATGCATGTTTTTCTGGTACAGATATTCTCTTCAAGGGGACACCAAGAAATACTTTTCAATTGGGAAGTATTCTGGTGAGCTAAAGACTGTGCAGGCCTTGGACAGGGAGGAGAACAGCACGTACACCATGGAGGTCATTGCAGTGGATGGACGTAAGATCATTTCCATCATTAAGTGTGCCACACAACTGTTTGATTAAAGGCAGACTCAGTTTTCAAGGCATAGATTTAGTCAATTTTTTTATCTTTAAGGCTTAATTCATGTTTGGGGAAACCTGATGTTTATATGTTAAAGAGTCTAGTGTACAATAGTTTTGTTTGGGGGGTTTTTTGGAGGGGGGAGTTAGCATTTTCTTTTACATCTCTTGCATTCATCTTAGGAAACTCCTCCCTGTCTGCGTCCACCCTTGTGACCGTCCATATCCTGGATGTGAATGACAACAGTCCAGTGCTGGTAGGAGATTACTCCTGGAAGTACCTGTGTACACCTCGCTTGGAGGACCAAGCTTTGGTGCTTGCATCAAGGGACAGCGATGGACCGCAGCATGGAGGACGACTTAATTTCTCCCTCCGCAGCGATGTCACAGTTCGACGTAACTGGAAACTAACACCTATTAATGGTAGGGTGAACACAAACTGGGTAAAAGCCCAGTCAACACACAGCATACAGTGTGATTCACAGTGAAAAGACAGGCAGAATAAATAATTTACTGCAGTTAGAAGAAACTCCCCTAAGCTACTTCGCTCTGATAAATTGTATGTAGCCAAACATATTCCAAAATTTTAAATTGTTTTTTTCTACCTTCCAAACTTGGACTTGAAGGCTGTTCTGTTATCTTTTTTTTTTCCAGAAAGGTGACGTCAGATGATTTTGGTTGCCAATATGGTCTGAAAGTGAGCCAGAGTGGGTGTAACAGTGAGCCCAAATAGGCCCACAAATCATAACGAAAAAGAATCTTCACTAAATGAAATGAATGAAATGAATCATTAGTAAACCACCTTTCCAAAAGTAACAAGTCAGATTATCAGCTGTGATACAGCTCTGTCTGGTAACTGTAAACAATGTGAGCCAAAGCTGCTGACCTGAGTTCTTTAACATGGAAAATTTAGACCCTAGCAGGCAGTTTGTGAAGGTGTACGTGAATGCTGTGTCTTTCTTGTCTGTGTAAATTGATAATCTGCTCTGATTAATGTTAAGCGTAAGGAAGTTAATTTGTTGGAGAGGACAAGTTGTTGCCTTCCAGCCAAATGGATCTTGTGAGGGGGATAAATCGAATTTTAAATACAGCCAGTGGACATCTAATTTTCCACAGTGTGCCAAATGTTTTGCATTATTTTTCTAACATGAATCAAAATCAGTGAATTGCCATCAAGAGCAGAGATGTGCAAAATGCCCTGATTTATTTTCTTCCTGAAAAACATCTCCAGTCCTATCTGTGATGCTAGGTATAATATATTATAATTATCCTTTTTTTTGTAGTTGTAACTGCTTGTGTTGTGCTCACTGAATAGAAACTATTTACTGCAATGACGTCTGTCATTAAGTCATTCACACAGCTCAACCGCTTCCCTCTCAGTTTTTTTTTTTTTTTAATCTTTTTCACTCCCCTGTTCCTGTTGGTATTGATTGAGCCCGGCTGTAATTATATCTTGTCTGTAATTTCTTTCACGTCACCGCTGGTTTCCTGCCAACTAATGGAGGCGAAAATAGAAATTTCCCAGAATGCTTTGCACCTGGTCATAGTCAGTAATGGTTTTAGCAACAAATGTGTGCTTTTGTCTGTCTGATTTTGAAGCAAACTTGTCTATTTTGTTTTAAATTTTCTTTTAAATTGCGATTACCTCAACCTCCAGTGAATGAAAGAGCAGATCTGTGTGTGTGAGTGTGTAGTACAGCCATTCATCTCAAGTCTTTTAGGAAGCTGATTGACAGTTCTTTTCACTGGAGACATTCAGTTAATCAAACAGCATGTTCGTGTTCCTTTTCCGTAAGCTCTTAATGGCTGTTCACAGCTGTAAGGGAAAATGCTTTTTGGAATCACAAGCTTTCAGAATAGCTCTGGTCAGGGTAGGTGGTCGGTCACACTTCCAACTTATAAAATGTCACGTCAGAGGTGACACAGTGCAGACAGAGGATAAATAGATCAACAGTCTCTGTAGAAGTGCTGCACATGTCATGTTTCCCTCCCTGACAAATGGAACATGAAGGGAGATGATGGTAAGGTGCAATCGGACAGTTTAAGACTATCAGATAAGAGTTCAAACAGCTTGATAATATGCTTCTCTTTACAGGACAGGGTTCTTACGTCATACAGCCAGGCTTGTGTTTTAGCCTGATTTACAGAGATAAGATAAAGAGTCACAGGCTCCAGACCACTCCATGCAGAGCCCCATCAGACTCTTTCTGCTTGCTCTCTATTCATACAGTTGTATGGATGTGTTTGGCCTGGGTTTTTCTTCCTTCAGTTATTAGAATTTAAAAAATACTTGTACACTTGTATGTGATCTCTTTTTTCCCATAAAGATAATTGCTGTTGACTGCTGTTGGATGCAACAGAAAAATAAAGCTTTTAAATTTCACAGATTTTCACAGCTGACAAGTACCAGGTTCATCTCTTATTGTGTTAAGCCATCATAAAGACTATATATGTCATAAATGTAATCTATAAAACAGTCTCTGTCACTTTTCTGCACCAACTAAGAAATGTTTTGTCCTTCAGATACTCACACCAACCTGTCCTTAAATATCCCATACCTGCCCCCTGACGTCTACATCGTGCCCTTCACCATCTCTGACAGCAGCTCTCCTCCCAGGAGCACCTTCATACACTTGCCAGGTAATGCTGACACGTCTGCTGATAAGCTAAAGCAAGTACATAGTGGTTCTGGGACAAGAGTGCTGGAACAATCAATAGAGATCAACCCCAGTGTGCCAGCTTGTCCTAGCGCTGCTCTTGTTTATTAATGATGCAATGGCGCTTTACAAATGATTTTTCCAGGCTCGTGATTACACAGCTCTCTTAAGATTGTGTTCTGCCTAATATAACCATTCTGACATTTCATAACACAACATCACACATCTTGCACACTGGTTTGGATAAACTACAGTCACATGAACAAGAAATTTTTCACATGAGCCTATCCAGTACTGTGGAAAGATAGATACAGCTCCACAGTGCTGCTACTCAAATGCACTTAACTGATCATCAACCATTATAAAAGCACACGTTTTGGCTGCTTGCTGTTCTGGAGCAATTACATGTGTGTTAATACAATGACACAGACGTCCCAACAAATTCTCCCCGTGGTCAGACTGTGCAATGTTCAGAGAAATTGCAAAAAAAGAAAAAAACCCTCAAGAGTTACAAGTTTCTAAATATTGATGTTCATGACAGTACAATTAGAAATAAACTGAGCATGTATGGCTTGTTTGGAAGGTTGCTGGGAGAAAGCCTCTTATCTCTAAAAAGAACATAGCAGCACGGCTGCTGTTTGCAGCACTGCTTTTGAATAAACTCCAAGAGTTTTGGAACTATGTACTTTGTAGAAATGGCACTAAGGTGAAGTTGTTTTGCCATAATGCACAGTGCTACATTTGGCAAACACCAAGTACAGCATATCAACATAAACACCTCATACCAACCATCTAGCAAAGTGGTGGAGGGATGATGATGTCATGGCTCAGACTCAGATCTGGACTCAAAGAGAAAGGTAAGAGTTCAGCAGGATTATTGCTGGCGTCCAAGTAAACAGTGATTTATGCAAGGCAGTTATGTCTGAGCTGAGCTGGCAGAGGGGCAAACAGGATAGCCACAGATTTCCCCTCGTAGGTAAAAACCACACAAGGCTCGTCACAGGGAATCTCAGGACTGCGAGCATCTGTACAAGAGCCAACGAAAAGAGCCAAACACCATGGTAATCGCAAAGATTTGACAATGACTGAGGGATTTCTTCAGCCTTAAGTATCAGGAAAGTAACAACCATTTGCATACAGAGGAGGGAAGCACAGCAGAGCCTTCCCTCTAAAATAAACTGACAGAATTAAGTCATACACACAATATACACAGAAAGGAGAGAGAGGGAGAAAAAATGGTAATGGATGGGACAGGAAATGGCAGATAAAGTCTCTCGCAAGTCTAATGAAAATGGTTATTTCGAGTTATTGCTGCTGTGATTCTACAAGCTGTTAAGTCCTGTGAAAACTTTCTTTGTCACACACAATATGACTGTATGGAGAAGACCATTTTGTTTGTAACAACGTCTTTTGAAATTACCATATATCGTTCCTTGTTGGATTATGAGGATAGATACCATTTGTGATATTGTAACAATAACAAATCTTGGGGGGAAAAAAGTATTTTAATAACCTTCAATAACACTCCAGGATTACAGTTTTCAATGTTCAGGTATTTCCATGAATGTAAAGGATAAATTGTCATTTAAAGTATATCTGAATAATTTCATATCATATGAATCAGTCTACTTTTAATTCTAAAATAATATTTTACAAGTGACCACAAATATTTGAGTGGTATTTTAAAATATCTGTCTCGTGTCCCAGTACACACTATTCTTTACATTCATCTAAATTCACTGGTTATAACATCCAGCATTTGTATTTATAGTAAACACTTTATGTCATAACCTAAACTTTCTCAAGGAATCACAAAAAGACTCGTCAATCCTGAATCAAACTCTGTTTTGTTGTGTTAAAAATCCCTGATTTGTGAGTTGTGTGTTTGCTATCTCTCCTGTTAGTGACTGTGTGTCCCTGCAATGTCAGAGGGAACTGCAAAATGGCTGCCAAGCAGCTGGAGGGCATGCCAACTATACAGTCTGCAGTCGGCATTTTGCTTGGCACCTTTGCAGTCATAGGTAAGCAGGACAAAAGCAGTTTGACTGCTATTAGAATTTATTTAAAAATAAGTGGGAATGTAATATACGCCTTATTATAAAATCTAGAAAAGTAGGATTTCAGAGGTCTTGGAGTCGCATCTGAATTAGCAATAAAACAGTGATGTAAATGCAATGTTTTTAAATATCTCAGGCCTTTTTTTTTTTTTGTCCTTCCAGGAGTGATCCTCATTGTTGTATTTGTGAGACTGTCCTACCAGAACCCCAAAGAGCCAAGCAAGACTAACCAAGAGAGAGTTCCCCTTAAGATTTCAATCTAACTATACTTTATTGTCCTACTTACTGGACAAACATGACAATCTTGTTTCAGGGCAATAAATCCATTATGTGACCGTGAATGTCTTTAAAATGAATGTACACTTCACTTGCAGTTTTAAGTTCATATGTATACAAAGTATGTTTTAGTTTAGCTAGAGCTCTAATGTATGTTACATGCTTAGATCTGTGCTTGCACACGATGTGAGCTTATCTTCTATGTTTGTCTGTTTTTTTATTGCTGTAGACCTGTTAATGTCTTTTAAAATGTTGCCCAGTTGCTATAACAAGAAACGTAACTAGTTGCGCTGGAAGATTTCTCTAAAATGTAAGAATTAAAATGTCACGTGAAAGAGTTACATTTTTCTAAAAGTGATTCTTTTCTTACATTGATCCCACACTTTTGTCAGTTGTAACACATTACTCATTATGTTAAACACATCTGATCATAAAATTATGATGCCATTTCTTTGAATCTTATGAAAAAGAATTTGCTGGGAATACAAAAGCGAGGGGAAAGTGTGCCTCTCAGTGCTGACATGTGATTTTATGTTACTTAACACATGAGTAGAAATAAAAAATGTTTTAAGTGCCGTATATCTGCGTAATTTATTCACACCCCAATTCAGAATGCAGAATCCCATAAACACAGATTTTATTCACAATACCACAAAGAAAACATAAAATTCGACTTTTTACTATTGCATGAAAAATATTAGGTCATTTTGAATTTGATGGCTACAACATGTCTCAAAAATGTTGGGGCAGAACAATGAAAGTCTGCAAAAGTGTGTAAATGCGTAACTAAAAAGCAGAAAACTGCAAATCAGGTTAATTGGCAACAGGTCAGTAATATGTTTGGTATATGATGCAAAAAACTGCATCTACAAATTGTGGAACAATTTCAGAATAATGTTCCTCAATGTAAAATTGTGATGACACTGAATATCTCATCACATCTCCTGTACATAACATCATCATCAAGATTTAAAGATTCTGGAAATTTCTCTGTGTGCAAGCAACAAGGCTGAAAATCAGTATTGGGTGCTCGTTATCTTTGAGCCCTTATGCAACACAGCATTAAAAGCAAACATGATTCTGTCATGGAAATCACTACATGGGCTCAAGAACAACAGTTCAGCTCAGTGTACCATCCACAAATGCAGTTAAAGCTATGCAAAGAAGAAGCCATATGAGAACATGATCCATAAACACCTCTGTCCTCTCTGGGCCAAAGCACATTCAAAATAGAATGAGGCAGAGAGGAACGCTGTCAGATTCATCTGACCACAGAACAGTGAATTTATTACATTAATTTAATTCTAAAATTAAAATTATTTTTTCAATTCAAGCGCTTTATATTGTATGGTAGACCCTACAATAATACATACAGACAAAACCCAACAATCACGACCCCTATGAGCAAGCACTTTGGCGACAGTGCTAAGGAAAAACTCCCTTTAAACAAGAAGAAACCTCCAGCAGAACCAGTTGCTCAGTTCTGCATCTCTGAAGCTATAGGGGTGTAACTATGGAACTGGAAGTTTGCACATCTGGAAAGGCACCATAATAGATGAAAGCTATTTCCAGGTTTTAGAGGAACATGTGCTCTCATCCAAAAGCCAGCAAACAGCAAGATAACGCTAAACCCAATAAACAGCAGGGCTTTGTAACAGAAGACTCTAGGAGCTGAACGAGCCTGCCTGCAGTCCAGACCTTTGACCAACTGAAAAGAAAAATACAGTAAAAAAAAAAAAAAATCCAGGCCCATTAAGCAGTTAGAATCCTATATCAGACAAAAATTGGACATTTGTATCCAAAAGGTCAAGCAACCGCTCATCTCCTCGGTTCCTAGATTTTTCTTTACATTTGTTTTTTGCGGTTAAAACTGTATGTATTTAGCTCTATTATTATTATATTATATTATTCACATATACGAGCCTCTTACACCTGAATGAATCACCAGCCACTTCCTGTGGCAACCTACTGTCTTCCAAATTATAAACCAAACCACTTTTCATCTCATGAGACAGCCTAAATTTGACCTGTGAGTGTAACCACATTAGCAGCATGCTCCAGTTTCTGTAATTGAGGCTTTTCAAATGCTGACCTAGACGACCGAACCGGCAAGCAAAGCTATATTCAGACCATAGTGCTGCTATGAATAGCTCAGCAAGGTCCACTGAATGACATTCACACAGCAGAGTCCAGTGAAGTCACCAAGCTTTCATTCACAAAAGACAAAGTTTTACATCTTTAAAATGATGCTGCACCTTCTTATTTACATCTGACTAAATATATCATGAAACTGATTAAGAACTGCTTTATTAATCTTATGAGTCACTATCAGCTGGAAAATATATACTTTTTAGGTACACTTAAAATGAATGAAAATCACAGATAGAAAATAAAAATGGGAAACACGTTTCCACAGTAGCAGTTTTCTTTATAAATTTCTTTCCCATGTTAGTTGGTAGACTATTGTGAAGTAAAGTGCACACATTTAGTATTCTGGGCGTCATTAAATTTAAAGACAATACAGCAACAACGGAAAAAAAAACTTGATCATAAATCCCAAAATAGCCTTATTTACATATTCTCAAAACACAAATATAAAAACTGGATGCTCGCCTAACTGAACATTTTCAATGTGCACTGACTCACCAGATATACAGACAATGCTTACGAAGGCCTACACACACACACTGCCCGTTTATATTAGTCTATTTATATCTCTGGCTAACTGTTCCAATCAAAGCAAGCTCAAAGCTTAAAAAAAAATAAAAAAATAACTGACAACCGCCCTGAGGCAGATGAGAAAGCAGTGGGGTAGGGATTAGCTTGTGACATGGGGTCAAACGTTAGGCGGTAATAGCCTTCAACTTTAGCCTTGATGTGTTCTTGCAAATCTTCAGAGGACAGGGAAGGCTCAGCTGGCTGACTTGGGGTGCAAGGCCACTGAGAGATGTGGGGTGAGATTTCAAATGACTACAAGCAATCTTGGGAAATGAGAGATAACTCACTGCATACAGACGGACAGGAAAGAAACAGTGCAGAACACTGGCCGGTTTTCCCCAAGTGGCCGGCCGGTTTTCCATTGCTCAGTTACCGACACAGTTGAGTGCTTTTCCTAATCCCTCCTCCCCCTGGTCTGAGTTTCCCCAAAGCTTTGGCTATTTTAAGCTTGTTTTAAGATCACTGTAGTTCACTTTGGATCCAAACTTAACAGTTTCTCCATCTGTAGCTGTTAGACATGTCATATGTGCATCAGTCTTCTATTGTTATAATTTTGATGCAAAGTTCTTCCCCTGTTGGCAATATGTTTTTGCTCTTCCTGAAGAGGCATCTATACTGAATGCTTCACATATTGGCTACAAACAAATCACCTCTGCAGTTACGCTAAGGTTAAATTATTAATTAGAAATCTGTCATCTCATAATTTTAGCTTTTACTACCACAGCTTTACACTTTTATTTAGCTCTGACAATCGGATGGGGGAGTAAGGTGCTTAAGAGCCCTCTATTTCCCGCAGCCAAACATCTCATGAGAGATCCTTCTTTTCATGAGAGGGAGACAAACACAAGTCCAACTATTCCTGTGACAAACACACACAACTAGGCATAACCACTATCAGCTGTTTTTTGTGGACTCTTGCTTTGAAGCTCAAGTTTGGCAATTTGGCTTTCACCATCTTATTTTGTTTATTTTGTATCGTGGCTCTGCAGCTAGGCACATGTGGACCTGACTGATAAACAAAGGACACTGCAGGCTCAAAGGCAACTCATCAAACACAAGGTCTCTAAACCTCAAATTAGACCCTGATTTATTGCCTTTATTTTATGCTGCACAATATAATAATTTACAAATTAACATGATACTTTAGTAAGGCATGAAACTAGAAACTGAAACTAAACTGTCTAATCAGCTACATAAGTGAAAAAGGTTTTGTTGTTGTTGTTTTCTTCATAAGGTACAGACAGAGCAGTCACCCTCTGCTGGCCACTGAGAAAGAATACAAGCTTTAACACATTTCTGCACTGGCTTTAGTTTCTCTTAGGTGTGGGGAATATAGCCCTCCAAAATGAGATCACCATATTTCAAAAACAGAAGGGTTGGCTAGATTTCTGACAATATAGAATAAAAAAATGTGTTTGATTGATGCTTGCTGATTGCAGGCAGCAGCATTAATAAGTCTAACCAGAGTATTTTGCATCCTTTTCCAGTCAGCATCTGTCAATGATGACAATTACTAATACAAAGTGTGAATCTGTTGAAAAAATGTCCCGGCACCATTACCGTAAAGTAGCAATGACAGAGCATGAAAGTACCCTAGGTGTTTTCCCTAGAAGTTATAAACGTATAACATCAGTGCTTAACACTTTAACCAACTTACCCATGAAACTTGTCTGGAGCTGCACAATATTCTCACACAATAAAATTCAATATTGTAAAGTTTATTTCTACCTGGGTTGTTGTAACTATTTGTTTACTTTTGGGCTGCACATTGTTGAAATAGTTCCTTTATTTACCAGGAGCTATTACCTTTACTAAATTACCATGTCTGACATCTTGCTCTTGCTCTCAGACATGTCTGGGCTTGTGCAGTTGTTATGCACATTCGGCAACATAAACGCATGGTGTTGCTATAGAAATCCTATACGATACGTTTTTTTTTACAGAATAAATTATACTGGTGTTATTGTGCACTACAAGATAATGCACGACCTTAGTTTCTGTGTACACTTTTTATGTACACTTTTTACATGCAGAATCAGAAATAGTCCGTTAATATTACAGCGTGGTAGTGCAGCAACAAGCTAGTTACTGTGACATTAACTTTAGCTGGATAAAATATGTGCAACATTTGTTTATTTTGCACTTTTTAGCCTTCTTAATTTTAGGATATTTACAGCATGGCCATAACAAAAAAATAATACTGTTTCAATAATAATAAACATTTTTTTTTAAGTTGCCATTATCTTAAGTCAGTGTACTATAAAAATTATATTAAAATGTTAAAGATTGATAGTTACAAATTTATTCCTTTTGTTTTATTGACATGTCCCTTCGATCAGCCAAAGGTCAAATAACAAGAAATATTCTATTTTTTATTATTATAAGCCTAAAATGCCTGTATCTGATGCACAGTTAATCAATTTAAACATCTCAGTCTCCTGTGGATTTGAGAAAATTTAGGCATGAAATCCAATTTGTATTTGCTGTGATGCAGCTATACTCAGAGGCTGTGGGAAAAGAGACCAGTTCATTGTTTATTCGAGTGATTCATGATACCGTCACACACTGCTGAAGTATGGTAGACCCTACTCCTATAATGTGCTCATCTGAATTTTGATTGCAGTATGATTGCATTTAGCCTGGAGGCAAACACTTTTGCCTTCTTTTTTTTTTTTTTTTTAAATCATCAACACCACTC
>VURO01009178.1:3678-22235 GCA_015108175.1 Pelvicachromis taeniatus
GCCCGTGTGGAGGGGGGGGGGGGGGGGGGGGGGGGGGGGGGGGGGGGACACAAAACTGACACAGTGCCACAACTTTGCTCACAGCACCCACCAAAGGTCACAAATGGCTGGCACTCACTGGTGAATCAGAGCACAAAACTCCCTTTAATGACCTCACATAACTTTCTAAAGTTAAAAAAAAACAACAACAGTTGCCGCTAGTTATGATGTCTTCACACTGAAGAGACACAGTGGCTGAGAAAGCTCAATATAAGAAAAGTGATGGACCCAGCCAGGAACTGCTCTGAATTTAAGCTTATTTGCTAGCAGCACAAATGAGTAGCCAACTTTAATAACTTCACAAAACACACCTATCTTCTTATCATGTGGGCTACTTAGAGCTTGCATCTGGAAATATTTGCAGTGCTAGAGATGTCGACTTGATGAATGTTTTCTTAGTTATGTTATGTTTCGAGCGTTTGCATGTGTTATCGTGGGCTGCGGTGCTTTCAACTCTCCGAGTCACTGAAGTGACAACCCGTCTAAAAAAAAAAGGAGTAAAATATTCCAGTAAATGTTTATGTTTCATGTCTAAGTCCTGTAAGATTTCTATATCTCACATGATGATTTACACATGGAAGTGACACTTTTGACATCATGTTTGATCACCTGTAGAATTATTTTATGCCAGGAAGTGCAAAGAAGGCACCACGTTCATGAGTAAACCATAATATGAGACACAAATATTATAGAAAACACATAATACTGAAAACATGAAAATCGCATAAGTCTTTTTCTTTCTGTGCACTGCCTGGTTTGATTATAAGAAGACTTATGACTCAATGCCTCACACCTCAATCCTGGAATGCGTAGACCTATACTAGACCTACACAAGATCAACAAGACCCTAAGAGCCTTCATCAGGAACTCAGTGGGGATGTGGCGGACAACACTAGAGGCCAACTTCAAGCCCATCGCACAAGTCACCATCAAGTGTGGGAGATGCTCTGTCCCCACTGCTGTTCTGCATAGGCCTGAACCCCCTCAGTGAGATCATCGACAACATTGACTACGGATACCGACTACGGAATGGAGCATGTCAGCCACCTTCTCTACATGGATGACATCAAGCTGTATGCCAAGAGTAAACAAGCCATCGATTCACTCTAATCCACACCACCAGGATATACAGCAATGACATCGGACTGGAGGAGTTTAGTCGGATGATAACAAAGAGAGGGAAGGTAGTCAGAACTGAGTGGATCGAACTACCAAAAGGCAACATTGCAGACATAGAGGACAGTTACAAGTACCTGGGGATCCCACAGGCAAATGGGAACCATGAAGAGGCCGCTTGGCAAGCTGCAATCACCAAGTACCTGCAGAGGATAAGGCAAGTGCTGAGGAGTCAGCTGAATGCTAAGAACAAGATCTGGGCTATCAACATCTACGCCCTGCCCGTAATCAGGTAGCCTGCTGAGATAATAAGCTGGCCAAAGGTGGAGAAAGACCGTGCTAAGATCCTGTGGGACTTCCAGATACAGAGGGACAAACTGGTGGTGGCTAATCAACCAGACATGATAGTGGTGGTAGACAAACAGAAGAAGGAGGTCGTAGTGACCGAAGTAGTGGTTCCGAATGACAGCAACATCAGACTCAGAGAAGATGTGGAGGGTGAAGATAACAGTGGTCCCAGTGGTAATCGGAGCACTATGTGCGGTGAATCCCAAGTGAGGCGAGTGGCTCCAGCAGATCCCAGGAACAACATCGGAGATCTCTGTCCAGAAGAGCGCAGTCCTAGGAATAGCAAATATACTGCACAGGACCCTCAAACTCCCAGGACCCGAGCTTGAAGGATAGACCTACCTACCTACCTACCTACCTACCTACCTACCTACCTACCTACCTACCTACCTACCTACCTACCTACCTACATATATAAGATAAAACAGATAAAAATGAGTTTGAGGTAAAAAGTGAGAGAAATTTGTGGCTTTGCAGTAGCCATGGGTATGTGTAATTGTCAATATATTTCTGCTTCATGTAAAAAAAAATGGCTCAGGGCTCTCATGGCTGAATCATGAGCACTGAAGGTTATTGACTATTATTTTAAATAAAAGCTATCGAGCAACGATTTGGCATAATCTTCTCTTGCGAGCTATATCTCTCTGCTATCACTCCTTCTTTCTCTGTCTATTTTTGTCTGCACTACCTTTTTTTTTTTCCTCCCCACACTCTCTAAGCCAAGATAATAAACCAATTTCTTTTTTCAGCCTTTGTCCTCATCCTTCCCGCCTAGGAATTATTCCTCACTGTTCCTCCTTCTTTGTCTCTCATTCCGACTGCCTGTTTTTTTCTGTCTGTTTATCTGTCTTAAACCCACTTAGCTGCAGTTTCCTAAGTCACACCCAGATATGTGTGGTAGGCCGCTTATTGCTGCTGCCGTTCTCTCTTTTTCTCTCCTCTCTCTCTGCTTAATACCTTTCTCATCCCCGCCTCCCTCAGGGCGTCATCTCCAGCCTCCCCCTGTTTCTCCCTCGATCCCTCCATCCTCAGTAAAGCCTCTGCTGACGTCACTGTTCTGTCTGAGCCAGTAGTCTGAGTCAGGTCCAAAAAAGACTCCCTTATGTTCCCAGTACCTCCATCTCATTCTTTATTTGTCAACGTTACTCTCATTTCCTCACTGCCAACATGTTTATCCAGAAGCCTAACAAAACACGAGAACATCAGCAAAAATTTACAATTCATGTCCTCTCTGCATTGTGACCCATGATTAATGGAGGAGATGCGGAACATACACACACACACACACGCACACACACATGCACCTTTACAATCTATTTTTTTCCCAAACACCAAAATGGCTCTATATATTTTTTTTCTCAGTGTTTTTCTTAGAGTTGGCAGAAAAGCTCCTTTTTTTAATTAGCATGACCACATCAAAACAAGGCAGTGGCCTGGATACCGCCTGGCCCGCTGGCTTTCTTCCTTGCAACGTGCAACACACACATGCACACAAACAAACTATTCACTAACAAAGCCGAGCTGTGGCAGGCAGGGAAAGAGAAAGCTGCTATGCTGCAGTGGGTGCTGCTGCTGTTGTTCTTGTCTCTGATGTTTTTCACTTTGTTTGGCAGACCTCCCTTCACTCCATCTCTGTCTCTATCCCACATATAAGTGACTGATGATTTGATGAGGCTGACGCTGCCTGTTGGAGCGTGTGTGTGGGGTATGTTTATGCATATGTGCAAGCACATGTATGTGTTTGTGAGCAGATGCAAAATGGAATAAATATTTGAGTGTTTATCTGCGAGTGTGTGTGTGTTTGCACGTGTGTGTGTGTGCGTGTGCTAGAATGCAGATGCGTTGAAGAACTATATAATTACAGAACAAGAGAGAGCTGGGAACTAATCCTTGTGAGTTGAAAGAAGTGTCTGAGAGTGAGTGACGCATAAAGCTTCTCCAAAGTGCTCTGGAATCAGTGTTCGAATACAGTGAAACCACTCCAGTGCACTCTGTGAGTCATCTACAACTGTTTGTGAACATGCTTAACACACACAAACTTTCTGAATATCATTAATAAAAAAAAAAAAAACAGTCAACTGTGTTCACTAAGCTTAAAAAACTCTTCAATGAACTTGAACATACTTGAACTGGACTAATATAGACATACATGTATAGTACTTAAGCAACCACTCATTTCTTTATGTTTTGCTAGGAAAATGGGAAATAGAGACTTTCTACTATTCTAACAGTTTTGAAAGTTAATACTTTGTATGACCACCTGTATTTTTCAACACAGCCTGAAATTTCTTAGACAAGCGTTCTTGTAATTTCTTTAGCATTAGTTCTCCAGGTTCCTTGAAGGACCTTCCAAGCGCTTATTTGGATGTTGGCTGCCTTTTGTTTCATTCTCTGTCAAGATGATTCTACACTGCTTCAATAATGTTCTGGGAAAGCCAATCCACTGTTCCACTGTATTTTTCTATCCAGGTATGCTTTTACTGCATTTGGCAGCGTGTTTGGGATCATTGTGATGCTGAAAAATGAAGTTGCTGCCAATCAGTTGCTTTCCAGATGGTATTGCATATCTGCATTCATAATTCAATCAGCTTTGACAAGATCCCCAACACCACTGGCTGAAATACAGCTCCAAACCATGACAAAGACTCCATCTTGTTTTACATATGGCTGTAGACACTGCTGCTCCACTACTTTCTTGATCTCCTCCGTACATATTAATGATGACTTGAACCAGAAATTTCATATTTAGATTCTGCCCTCCACAAACATTTTCTAGTTTTTCAGGTCTGACACTTCTTCTTTTGTTCTCCACTTGTTTGGATTCATCATTTTGTTACGGAAACAATGCACATTATGCTGAAATATGCCAGGTTTTCAGCAAAAAGCTCTTTGGGAATCACCTTGTTGGTGTAAAAATGCTATTTTATGCCTTTTTCATAGTCATTTAAACTAAATGCCAATAAGAAGTGACAAAGTGACAAAATACACCCTTTAAAATTGCTTCTTTGCTAAGTTGTCTGTTATGTGTAGACGCAACCCTGCTTAGCCCTTTTAGTTAGGTTCTTTTTTTTAATGCTTGAATAATTTATAGGGCAGTGTTATGTGGCTTAATCAGTAAAGCACCCATTCCTCTGAAAATGGTCAAGTACAAGGATTGGACTAAAAACCAGTGAAAAAAAGAGCCAATGTCCAAAGGATGTCTCACAGCTCAATACGACTTTACAAGGCAGGAGTTTGCCAGTGACATCACTGAGCAAGGGAATATTGGAAAGAGCCAAACAATCGCAAATAATGACGACATGTTACAGGTACCTTGTGCTTCAGAGGGTCCGTTTTATGTTTAAGAGAATAGAATGGTGATAAGACTAATATAGCCCTTCGTACGTCTGGCTAAGGCACACATAATGCCCAAAGCTGGAACTCTCAGAGTGGATGTCTAAGTGTTAATGTAACATTTGTTTGCAGCTGTGTTGCCATCGAGGAAAAGTGCTAATTTGCAGCCACTTCAAAGCCACACAATTTTCTCAAAAAACAGTATACAGTAAGGTGGTGTATCTTAAGCTCTCAAAAGCACAGTTATGTGCCAAGAATAAAGCATATTTACATGAGTTAGCAAAATATGACATAAATTCTACTCTCTATCGTCACATTTTTGAAAATGAATACCAAAAGTGGTGGCTCAGGGAGGTTGGACACAGATAAGTCTCAAATGGGTGAATCTGTGTTAGCACTGGCCTTGCAAGGTTCAGGGATTTAAAACAGGAGATAGTGTGTTAAAGTAATTTCAACCCATTAAATGTCAGTGTCTTTTTTAAAATTGGTAAAAATATCAGCGTTACCACCAGTACTGTGTTTCATCACAGTTGTTTACAGCACAGGGTGTGATTGGGTGCAGTACCTTTTTAAGGAGCAGGCATCATTTCAGAAACTTTGATAGGAATAAACAGGGCCCCTTTTTGTGGCATGCGTTTCTACCTCACGCAACTGTAGACACAACTCAAACTCTCAGTGATGACACTAAGACTACTACATAATAAAACTATAACAAACTATTAAATAATGAGTAATATAAAGGTATTTTAATTTCTAATTGTTTATATTTACACGTTTGCATTCAGGAACAAATCATTCTTGGAGGATTTTGCAACATGTTTCATAACTGTATCAGTGAGCATCTTTCCGTCTTTTTTCTTTTCACACCTGCAGAGTCACTGATGGTTTAGAATACTGAGACATCTCATGGTAGAGCTGCCTAGGAGTGCTGTGCAAAGCTTGGAGCATGCAACACGAACTCATGGTCTGCATAATGTCACCATCTTATTTTTGTCAGCTTGTTCACCCACACTGTGACGTAACTTGCAGAAAGACTGTTTTTGGTTTTTTTTTTCTCCCGTTTTTGACAGGTGGACAGCTACACAAACCCAGAATCAGGCAGTTAGTGGATCCAATGATAGAAAAGTCTGATATGGCTCAAAAATATACAAAAAAAAAAAAAATCTACCAGGAATGGTCCAGTTTCTGTTGCAAAATAATGCAACATTTTGTTCTTAAATAGCCCATTTAGTTTATCTATTGCTATGAATCGTAACACTGGTTTAAAAAAAAAAAATCGCAAAATAATTAAATACTACTTAAAAAGAAATATGTCTGTCACAATCAAAAATGACCCAAATAAAAGCTGAATACACAGTCGCAATGAATCAGATCATTTTCATAGAATTATTTGAGCTTTTCAAATATAAAGAAACTCAACTGAAATCTACAAAGTAGCAAAAATTAACCACTGTGAGTTGAGCAGTCTTGTGTTTGTGAAAGTAACAAAAAAAAGAAAAAAAAGCCCACAGAGTGCTCTTCATCTCCTGTGCGAGTTCAGGAAAACCCATTTGACAGCAGATAGAGCCCATTCACTATATCTCACAACAGGATAAAAACCTGTTAGGCTGACCACTCACTCTGCCCCGCTCACACATCACATATGAGATTCCTCTTCTACTGGCCTCATTTCTACTTTATTAGCTCCCTGATGCGGTTATACACACATATACAGGCCTGTTTGGAGATGGACAAATGGAGTGATGGGAAAGGATGCCTAAAAGGACAAACACAAAAGGCAGAAAGTGCGGAAGGATGCACAGGAAATGTGACTTAATATGTAATTGAAAAATGATGCTAGTGTTGTGAGTGACAGAGGTAAGGGAGCAAAAGAAGGCGCCTATATATGTGTTAGTGCAAGTCTGTGCACATGTGTACCATGGGGCATGGTGAAGCAGAGGCAGCACATCCGCTGCCAGCCCCACCACACCACACTTATGAAGAAATGACAGATCTGTCTCTCTCTTTGTCTCTCTCCCACACACATAGACACAAACATTCCTCGGCAGTCCCCGAATGTGTTTCTGTCAGCTCTCGAACAGCCTGTCAAACAAGCCACAGGTAAAATAACGTTGTTTTCCCTACTGGGAAAAAACTTTGAAATGTGCTACATTATTAATATTTGGTTGGAGGATGCCACTCTCTCCCGTTTTCTCCCATATCTGTGTATCATGTGATATTTTTAACTTTACAATATGCAATGCACAGCTTAATATAGGATGTTGTTATTACTGTATCCTGTACATGTGTAGCTCCTGTAAATGCAAAGCATCGGCTCGTTTACCTGTCACTCTCATCCATGCACAATAGAATATAATATGAAATGTATCCTGATAGAAAATGATAAAAATAGATGATCTGTGTGCCCTTTGAATTACTTAAGTATTATAGACTTTATTTATACATAATATTATATACTTCTATCAGATAAACCTCTTGTTATCTTAGAAACAGGTTTTGTTCCTAAAAATTAAACCTCATTTAAATTTCAGCTCACTTATTAGCGTTTTAATTTTAGCCCCTTGAGCAGTTTTGATCTTAGGAAGATTAGATATTAACTCTGCCATTTGAAAACAGCATGCACTTGGATTTGCAAATTTGAGTTTTTTGTACCACTTAAGGAGAATAAAAACAGATAACTGTGTTGTTTGCATAAAAAAATAAATGTAGCATTTGAAGTTTCACAAAGATCAAGAAGTGCAGTGGTCCTGATGTCGACCCTTGGGGAACCTCTTTGATAAAGGAAGAAAAGTGGGAGAAGACACAGAAAAGTGGGCCTACTGTCTTCTATCTGACAAGTAATTTGAAAAACAACTGACAGCGTTCCCAGATAAGTCATTATTATGTAGTCTATTCACCAAAGTGGCATAGTCAATTGTGTCAAAAGCCTTCAGCTTGTATAGCAGAAATGTATAGCAGAAATGTTGTATGATCTGCAGTCCATTGCCTCAATAATGTAATTTACGTCTTAAATAGCAGTGGTTATTGTGCTGTGTTGTTTTCTAAAACTTAGTCTTTCATTTTTTCAGTGTTTCTGCTATAACCCTGCAATACACTGGCGACCTGCCTAGGTTGCACCCCGGTTCTTGCCTTATGACAGCTGCACAGGCGCTAATACACCTGAAACCCTGAACTGAATGGATGGATGGAAAATAGTTCTGCTATAATATCTGCAGCTAACTTGAGAAAATCTAGATCCAGTTTTTCAGGACTTGCAGTCTTATTAGGATTCAAGTGCGTTAAAGCTCTACAGATCTGTTACATCGAAAGGAGAAAAGCTGAAAGACTGAGCCATAGATTCAATAAAAAGTGCTGGAGAGTGAACCTTCTGTTCAACATCCTGTTTTAATTCTGGATGTAAAGTGTGCTTGAACATTAGATACAATTTAGATTCTCAGTGCAATCCAACAACCTGCATTCAAGTCGGCAAAATCAACCACTGACACACTTCTGTGAACAGATTAAACATTCTTTAAAAATCGGCTACAGTAGTTGTAAGCTTGCTCTCATATAGAGAGCTATTTGTATGCAAATGACAAATGGCACACACATTTCTGAGTCTGCATAATGCCTGTGATATTGTTAAGATAATATATGATCTAAGAAACGATGACAACACTATCAGATTTCAGTATGGCAGGTAGAGATGTCATATATTGGATTTTTCCATTTCTTTTATGTCAGAAAAACTGAAATGAGTATCATTAACAGTGGAACGAGACTGAATGTGTAATGCATGTTAATTCATTGTTTAGAAATGGCCTAGTTTGGCAGTGTGTGATATATGTTACGTGTGTGGATAACTAATGATTATTACAACCAAAAGATTGTTTAATAATAATAATAGCAATAATAGTAATGTATGTATTATCATAAACAGAGGCAAACGAACACTTTTACTCTTCTGGCAGGCTGACTGCCAAGTATAGTTTTTGAGCTCCACCCTCTCTCCTTTCCTCTTCCACCGGTAGCCATGGCAACTTCCACGTCGTCCGATTCCAGGACACACTCGGAGAGTCCTCCTCCTGATTCCACCTAGTAACATTCCTTAGCTGATATCCCCATGTCTCTCCCTACCTTGCATCTCTCTAAATTTCTCTATGTGACACCTCCAACTTCACATTTTAATCCAAACCACCTGCTTACACAAACCCTAAATCCTCCTAAAAGCTAAAAGATGAGCAGGTTTCAGACAGATGTGCTGTCTTCTTGATTGGTGAGACGCAGAGGAGCATGCAAGACACCATCACCATCAAGACGACAGAGCAATGCTACATCAAGTAACTGACTAGTAGAATTTAGTCAGGCTCACCTCATAAAAAAATATGGGATTCTGTGCTTGTGAAGGGGAGACGAGGGCTGTTCCTTGTGTCCTGGTTTGGATTTGCTGTAAGCGTCAAAGTATCAAGTCAGTCAGGTAGTCAGTCACTGTCTACAGCACGCCAGCATGTCTGAGGCATTGATTCACGTGCCGTGCTACACTCTGGATGTGTCAGTCTTTGTATGCGTGTTTGGAAGAGAGAGAAAGAGAAAGTGTGTGGTGTCTCAGACCATTCTCAGGCAGCCATGCAGCTTGGGTGCTCAGTGAAGCATGATAACGAAGGTTAGCAGAGCCATGGTGAAAGGAGAACAGGGTCAGATGGTGGAGACTTTGACATGTGGAAATACAGAGGTTTTGGGAACAGAGACCTGTTGTCAATTTGGGTGAAAGTATATTTGTGTGGGTAGACGGAGAGGAAAATATAAAGAACAATAGACAGAACAAGATCATTGTTAAGATTATAAAGTACCCCGTGTGTTCACTCCTGTCACATATCTGAGGGAAAGTTTTTATCAGTGTTTCAGTGTGCCAGAATCAGTCGGTCTTTAAGTATGACTTTTCCTATTCGTCTATCTCTGTTTGCGTGTGCGTACGTATGTGTGTGGGTCCTAATTACCACACTGAGCAAGGGTGACAGTTGGGCCCCCAGGGTGCCGCAGGGCATCTCCTGTAGCCGTGGTGACTATGTTAGGGTGGTAGCACAGGCACAGACACTTGCATACACCAACATGCACACACGCACACACACACATACACATTAAGTAGGACATTTCCAGATATGACCTCATTCATTGGGAAGCAGGGTACAGTTAATGGAGGGAGGAGAGAAGAAGAGCGAACGGATCGAGACAGACTAAGTCAGAGATAGATATAATAACAAGATATAATTGTTAATATCCTGGTGAGTCCACCTCTGCAAGATATCTCGCACACAGAAGAGACACAGTCACAGCCTCAGTTGCTGTGGTGAAAAAACTTTAATTTAGCATATTGTTTTTGGACTTAGAATCACCGGGCTTTCGATTTATGTAATGTTTAAAGCTTTTATTTATCTGCCCCTCTGTCACTATCTATTCCACCTCTCTCTTCTTATCCTTCAGCTTTTACAGAGATGGATTATATTCAAATGGAGAAGACACATGAAGTGCAGGTATGCCTGGAAAAAAGTGCCAGACTGCATGGCATAGTTTGCTGGTTAGACAGTCTGAGACTGCAGCACACAGCTAACACTAGACTGCAGTCTGCGATTCAAGTGGTTTTCTATAATTCAGAGAGTCAAAGGAAAAGAACTTCAGAGGCTCCTTTAAAGTCTCCCACGTGTGTAGTTCAAGCTCGCTAGTGCATGCTCAATAACACATACGGACTCGTATGCAAATGCATGCAACTAAAGATGACCACATTCAGACATGTTCACACACAACCACATATTCAGTACATATGCACACAAATACATTCACATGCTACACTACTAGCCTGGAGCTTTGAAGGCTTAGATGCAGTTCTGAAGAGAAGAAGAAGTTGAGCAGACTTAAGAACTAAGAAGAAACTCTATTTCTTTCTGAGCACAGTCTGCGTGTGGGCAAGAGAGAACGTGAGTATGCATTTAAGAGCTGCCACGTGCATTCACATATGCATGTGCGCAACCTTCATCTGCATGTTAGTACACAGGGGTGGTGTTCATATGTGTGTTTAAAGCCATAGTGCACCTAGATTCTTTGGGGACACACTGAAGGATTCATCTGGAGACCTGGGTTGTCACTCTGGCCCATCAAAACTAGCATCCCGGTTCAAAACAGGGACAAAATATAGAATTTACTATAAAATACAGGAAACAAGCAACCCATACGGCCCTGCATTTTAGAGTCAACCTCATCTCTCCACAGAGTTGAGGAAAGAAAAACGCAAATGGAAAAACAGGAAAGCCAGTGAAAGCTAAAACAGATGGTGAGTGAGAAAGGAAAAGTGACAGTGAGGGTGGGAAACAGGGGGTGAGAAGCAATTTGAGGAATGAGGAGAGGGTAGAAAAAAAAATACTAAGAATGGAGTGACAAAAATTGAGATATCAAGAGGGTGACAGATGGGAGAATAATAAATGAAGCATGTTGTTATTTAACACATCCAAAAGAGACGGGGAACAGAGGAGAAGGGAGAACAACTCCCCACCCTTGTCTCTCTTGTCAAAGTGCTTTCCCTTTGTGTTGAGAGGCGTCTTCAGTAGGGATGGAAAAGGAGAGAAAACGAGCGCAATCGAGAAAAAGAGAGGTGAGAGCGAAAAAAAAAGGCTGAAGGGCCAACAAGGTGACAAGGTGGGAAAGGTGGTATGGAGGTATCTAGGGAAAGTCTGTTTGAAGTCCAGAAGTAATTTTCTATCACGATAGCTGTAGCAGAGGCAACAAAACAGAGTTTGTGTGGCCGTGTGTAACGTCCACACATTCTTCACACTATCGACACTTGCAGCCTCAAGAGCGCAAATGCATGTGTGTGAGATTAAGAGGGAAAATCTGAGAGAATGTGCTGAAAGGTACTTGGTCCAATTCTGAAGCATCTCCAGAGAACTCATCAAGTCATTTTTATGTGAATAAATCACTATCCCAGAAGGCATTTCAGCATTTTGGCTTGCAGCTCTCTCCCGGTGTGGAACTGCACAGCCAACCATCAAATGTCTCCTCATATAAGTCATTAGTGACACATATGCATGCAACCCAGCCACACCCTAGCAGTAACCAGTACTGTGAAATTCATCCTGACATTTAGGAAAATAAGTTTGAAGTGCAGTGCCAGTGGGGTGAGTCTAACAAAGAATGAAAAATTGAATTATACTCACAATGCCTTAATTTAATATCAAAGGTAAAACCTAAAAAAAAAAGAAATAATTAAGCTGCAAAGACCTTAAAACAAAGGATTTTCAGTAGTCATTTTCAAATAAAGGTGCTTCCGTTCAAAACCTGATAAAACAGAGTGAGTCATTGAACTGAGGCCACTGTATCGCTAAAACAGATTAAGCGTAACTTTCATGGCCACGGCTTCGTTTCCCCTTCAACCCAGTGTATCCCAATGGGGAGATAATCTGGGAAATGCAGCGGTATCAGGTCCTTTCTAGGTTGCCTGAGAAGCCTTGTGAGACCCTCTGGAGATATGAGGCTTTGATATCAAGACCAATTATGTGGTATAGGCGCACACATCCACGCACACAAACATTAGCGCACACACACATGCGCACATTCACAAACACATACACACACTCGTACATACACACTCATTGGCCTTGGAGAGTGGTGGAGAGGAAAACAAAGAGAGAATGTGATACTGAGGAAACACTGGGCAGGCGGAACATGCTCTGATTTTATCAGCCAGTTGAGCGGAGCTTGAAAGCCAGAGACGATACAGACATAGAGGGAATGAGAGAGTGGAAACGAGACAGGCTGAAACAGACTGAAGAAAATGGATGTGAGAGTATGGGAAAGATTTGAAGGTATATATATATATATATATATATATACACACATCCACGGACAAACTCCAAGTGAAGCCTTCAATGCCTGTTAACATGCAAAAACACACAACAAACATGTGCATGAGCACACACTAAAAGATTCACTGTCAGCATTTATGTCAAACATGGACACAGATACTGTATGCAAGAGCATAGCCGAGCTTTGTAGAGTATTGTGCAAGTAGACACAAAGGCTCACTCGCGGCATCTTGGAACACGCAAACCGTTCACCACAAATATATGTGATAAACAGTTGTTTCCGGTCTGAGTCACCTCCACAGAGGATCCCTCAAGATTAAGTATGGCCTCTGGCTCTGCTAATTGGAGCTTAAAGTCTGGTGTAGCCCCTGGGCAGTGTATGCTGTGTGTGGTAGAAGCCATGTGTGTGTGTGCGCGCTTCCGTATAAATTATGGATGGAAAGGGCTGTAGGAAAGTGGCCACACAAGCTACAGCTGCCAGAGCGAGAAGAGAGACCAAGCTAGGCCAAAGCAGTCACAATCAGAGCACCAACACATGACACAGACAGGTGGTTTGATAGAGAAACAGAGCAGGGAGACGGATGGGGAAAGATGACAGCAATATTGAGACAGAAAAAAGATGAGAGAAAACAATAGGACAGCAAGAAAGAGAACTGAAAGTGAGATAAACACAGGACCTAAAAAATCCAGATACTAATGGTGACATCAGTGAATTATTTATAGCCAGACATTCTCATTACAGAGCATGGTGCTTTCCCTTTATTGCTATTTTTGTCATGCTATCATTTGCCAACTAGCTTTAACTAACTACCTGCCAAGTACAAAATACAAGTAAAGTGCAGAGACCACAACAGCATTTAAAACCATTTCGAGTAACCCGAAATCACAAGCAGGATTCTCTTTTCTATTCTTCATGCTAATGCCAGTAAAACTGTTACTCACCAACTAAATGTTAGGATAATCAGAGGAAGGTACCTGAACATGTTAGATAAAAGATGTTAGCTAAAACAGCACTCACTCGCATTAATAAAAGTATAGTCTCAAGTGAGGAAAGGAGATATGAAAATCTATAATTATTTTGCAGCCCAAATATGAAATATTGTATTTTTTGCAAAGACAGGAAAAAGTGGAAAGAATCAGTTGCTAAAATTTACTAAGTAAAGAAAATTTGTTTTACTATGGTAGCCTTGATTTGTGAGCTTCTTGTATTATGACATAAAATGCTGTATCACATTATATATTGATATAATATATTTTTAAAAACTCTCCATATGTTATAGCCTGTTGTTCAATGATAATTTTCCATAGAGCAGATGCTTAGATTGCTGTGATCCTTTCAGCACCCTCAGAGGAGGAGGCAGGCACACCGGAGAGATGTGCAGGAGAAGTGTCACTTGAGTCGATTCCATTGTCTGATAAGACTACACTGGTTTCTATAAATATTCTGTCACAATTGTCCTTTTCCCCCATTACAGTTTAGCACTTCTGTCATTTTATGCCGCTGTTGTTTGGTGTAAACTCGTTGAAAGTGGGTAAATTCATAGTTCAATCAGAACTTGATATATACAGTGGCATAGAAAAAAAATACATTGGCGGGATTTCGAGCATGGACCGCCTTTTTAAGGTCTTACCACACCATCTCAATTGGACTCAGGTCAGGTCTTTGACTAGGCCACTCCACAGTCAAAGTCTTCATGTTGTTTATCTTCAGAGGTGGACTTGCTGATGTGGTTTGGATCAGCCCCAGACCATCCCACTACCACCACCATATTTTACTGTTGGTATGATATTCCTTTTCTGATATGCTGTGTTAGTTTTATGCCATATGTAACAGGACTCAAACCTTCCAAATAAAAACTTCAGCTTTTGTCTCTTCAGTCCTCAGAGTATTTTCAAAAATGTCTTGGGGATCATTAAGATTTTTCCTGGCAAACGTGAGACGAGTCTTCGTGTTCTTTTTGGTCAGCAACTGTTTACTTCTTGAACCCTCCAATTGGTGGCATTTTTCCCAGTCCCTTTCTTATTATTGAATAATAAACTCTGACCTTTTGTAACCTCTTGGATGACTTGTCGCTGCGCTTTTGGGGTCATTTTGGTTGGCCGGCCACTCCTGGGAAGGTTCACCACTGTTCCATATTTTTGCCATTTGTGGATAATGACTCTCACTGTGGCTTGCTGGAGTCCCAAAGCCTTAAAAATTGCTTTGTAACCATTTCCAGACTGATAGATGTCAGTGACTTTGTTTCTCATCTCTTTCGACTGTGAGATGTTGTGTTGCTTTTTGAGAGTTCTCAGCCTGCTTCTGTTTGACAGACAGGTTCTGTTTAAGTGATTACTGGCAGTAATCAGGCCTTAAAGTGGGAGGGAAACTTAACTTAGCTTTGTAAAAGACGTGGTTAATCACAGTTAATTCATGATTTAACAAGGTGGGGGCAATCACTTTTTCACACAGGGCCATGTAGGTTTGGATTTTTTTTCCCCATAATGATAAAGACCTTCATTTAAAAACTGCATTTTTACTTTTGTCATCGTTGTGTAATATTTGCATTTGTTTGATGATCTGAAACATTTAAGTGTGACAAACAGACAAAAAAAATAGAAAATCAGAAAGGGGGCAAACACTTTTTCATAGCACTATACCTTAATGAGGATCAATTCACCTACTAAAGATAGGATCTATGGGACTTAATGGGAGAGTAAGTAAAGCAATTCAAACTGTTCCTGTCTTGGCTCTGTCTTCGTGCCATGAGTCAGCCTTCAACATTGCACCAAAAGGATACCATGGGACGTACTTAATTAACAAAGCAACACAGAGAATTAATTATGTTCACTGTGGCTGTCAGTTTTGGTTTTACAGTTCTTAGAAAATGTTCCGCTCAGACACATCACACATTCACTCAAACACGTACATACAAACTGACCTGAGTGACATGATCTTGTATGCATCAGGCAGGTAACACCGTGTGTTTTCCATCTGGACGGGGTCCGAGTCGCAGATCTTGTCATCAGTGCGGCCGTAGTTGGCACTTTCAATCATGATGACATCTGTGCCTGGGCAGCGTAACTCAATGGGGTAGGACTCACAGGACAGCTCCCTGCGGACTACTGCCATGGGGATGGGGGCACGGCCATAAACTGGACAGAAAGACACATGTATTGATATTAAGCTGTTGTTTGGTGAAATACTCCAGACATCTTGGTAGAGCCATCTTTAATTTACTTGGCCTGCGAGGCCTAAATTATTCAAGAATAGACTGTGTTCAACTAAAATTGCATTTGTACACTTGTCATATAGACCTAATTATTCAAACTATATGAAAACAATAGCGTAACAAAAGACTTCTTATAAGGGCACGTCCACTGTCGCGAGTGAGCTGACTTGGTAATTAGTGCTTTGCAGTTAGCAGTTTTGGACATCATTCTAGATAGAGAGTAATTGCCTGGCAATTTCAACAGATATTTAGTGCTGCAGATAATATTCAAAGATGGCAATGCCTAATTATTCTCACAAGTTGCAAATGTGATGCAAACATCCACTAGGACTGTACTGTAATAGGGAACATGTCATTAATTTCAATGAGACTGAAGTTACCGAACATTCCCGATATTTTTTACTTCGCTGGTGGACGCTTTTGAGCCATACAACTCCCTTTTATCTAAAAATAAAATGAGCAAAAATAAGAAGAATAGCAAATTCTTCTCATCAAAAGTATTCTTAACAGTGTCATGATTTTGGATTCTTCTTGTTATCGCTATTCCATCACTTCTTTTATTTTAATCCTTGCTTCTGGTGGATTCCAGTTAGTCCCTGCCAGCCCCCAATACCTGACGCACACAAACATAAAAAAAAACGAAACAAGTTTTCTCCTTGCATATAAGCATTCAAGCAGATCTCAAGCTTGTGTTCTCAAAAGAATGAGTTTTCCCTGCATTTGGACTTTTGCCTCCCCCTTCTCTCATTCTTTATTTTCATGTTCTGCTAAAACACCTTATACATACCTCCATGTGACTGACGCTATGACATAGAAGTTGCCGTGACAGTAATGGTGTGGTTCTGGGTGTAAGCATAGAATGGATTATTCTTAGTTCTTGAGTGCAGCAATCCCTTAGAGCAACTGTTATCAGCCCTGGACAAATTATCAGTTGAGGTGTATTATCCATGTCTGAATCCACCTAACCCTTCCATAATAATAATGCAGATTTTATTACATATATAGAGAATATTTGCTATACGTGCAATATACATATTATGCATTTCCCACTTGAATAAACTAATAACATTTATTAAATCTACACAAAACTAGTGTAGAAGGTTGCCAGACCCAGCACTCTTTTTGAAAGAACATATCCTTTCGACCTTTCAAATCATTTCTTAAAAGCAGAGAAACAAGCACATGTATGAACGCATGAATGTACGGACACAAAAGCAATTAAAAAGACACGGATTTACAACATCTGTGTAAAGCGAGGCATGGACCATCTTCCTAACGCTCCCTGTCATGGTAACCATAGTAACCCCATCCTCCCTCCCTTGGCTCTCTCATTGGTTAGAGAAGCGTCATGGTTACACAAATGCAGCAAAGAATCTGAATGAGCTCAATGACACTGTGCCCGGGCTCAACTTAATACTGCCCTTCACCACATCACAGACACACAAGCACGGACGCATACAGACACACACACATACACGCACACACTCATGCATACAAATGCTCGGAGTGATGGAATGTAGAGGTGGAAATTCACAGCCAGCCAATATCAGTGTGGTGTTGGTACCTGAGGGAAAAAACATTGATAATGGCAGGAGCTAGCTTAGAGATAAGACTGATATATAAGTGGCATTTACCGAAAATGTCTTCTCTAATGAACAGACACATGCACACACACGTATGTACACCACTGCAGGCTATGATTAGACCTTAAGCACACATTCAGCATTCAGACAGGATGTGTGTCTCCAAAGTAGCTAAGGATTTAACAGGGCATCATGCAGTTTTGTCTGTGTAAGCAGGGGGTCTTAGTGCACTGGGTCATTACTGTGTGAAAGTAAGTGTCAGTTTATTAGTTTTTCAATGGCTGCATCATGACTCTGTGAGCATGAATATAAATTCTGAAGTGAGGGTTAATTGGAGCATGTGGGGATCAATAAACAGCATTGTAAGGCAGCTGTCTAGACTAGCTTTGGATCAGATGTCTTACAGTGTTGCCTTACGGGGTCCCCTTTGGGCATAAAGCAAGCATTATGACACAAACTCACACACACACTATTCAAATGAGCGGTCTATCTGTATTCCCATTAAAAGCCACTCTGCCTTCGTAAGCAGGAGTAAGTGAACTGACTCGTACATGCCATCCCATCTCGTCTGTCACATTTTAATTTATCTTATTATATCAGCTGCCTCACCTATAAAGCTGCTGTGCTTAACCTGTCAGGTTAAGCACATATTTCTGTCACCTGATACACATGCATTCGCTCGCACACAAACAGTATGTGCACATATTTAGCTGTCTGTCTTTGACTACATGTAATAATGTGTAAGCTGGCAAGTCCATGTTAATGTGTCTGTCATTAGTTGTGTAAGTGGTGACAGAAACTTGGCAGCAACAGACAGTACGGACAATCTTATTCAGACACTCTCATTGCCTCAGGGGGCTGAAACAAAAGGATATTGATTTTTACATTTGGGCCAAGAACAAGAGAGTGGCGAAAGAGGTGGATAGATGGAAAGAAGGAATGGGTGAAAGAAAAGAGGAGAGAGATTTAAAAGGTGATCTCTCACTTGAACTGCCAAAGCATTTGGCCAATGCTGTTGTCTTAAATGTGGGGTGCTTTGAGTTAGAGGGAAAACAACTTATTTTAAGCGCATAAGATATTCTTAAGGCTAGCAA